>CABFWB010000985.1:138231-174128 GCA_902151455.1 Timema bartmani
ACACACACACACACACACACACACACACACACACACACACACACACTCACACACAGGTTTTTTTTCTAATTCACCTTGCACCCCCTCAACGAAATGTATTCTATGATGCACTGCCCTTTTAATAACCCGTGTAGAAGGGGATGTCGGGAAGTTGCAAGTGCAGACGAATCTCGGCCTGGCCCTGCACTTGGTTGGCCGGAGGGTGGCTTTAGGGTGTCACGGTGCCAGTGGAAGGAGGTCAGGGTGTCAGCTGGTCCAAACATCACATTCTCTCATACGTCCGTGAGATGCTGCGAGATGTAGGGACACTCACATACAAGCAAAACTACGTTTAGTTATTGCGAATCTATTTACTATCTATTTCTGTGGCTAGAGAGATCAAGATTGGGCTGTTTTGATTTCAGGTGGTACTTTAAATACTTGTGTGTTTTGAGTCTATATTAGTGGGTCTAGGACCGTTGAACATGCAAACATTTTAACCAGTCACATTATTCAGAGACTAGGACAGTAAAAAATGTGAGCATTTAAACTAGTAACATAAGTCAGAGAGTAGAACAGTTAAACATGTGGGCATTTGAACCGGTGATATTAGGCTAAGGCTAGGACCGTTTAACATTGCAAATATTTGAAATGGTAACATTATTCAGAGGATATGATAGTTTAACATTGCGAGCATTTGAACCGGTAGCATTATTCCGAGGGTAGGACAGTTTTAAATTGCAAACATTTGAACCGGTAGCATTATTCCGAGGGTAGGACAGTTTAACATTGCGAGCATTTGAACCAGTAGCATTATTCCGAGGGTAGGACAGTTTAACATTGCGAGCATTTGAACCAGTAGCATTACTCCGAGGGTAGGACAGTTTAAAATTGCAAACATTTGAACTGGCTACATCATTCAGAGGGAAGGACAGTTTAACATTGCGAACATTTGAGCCAGTAACATTATTCCGAGGGTAGGACAGTTTAAAATTGCAAACATTTGAAATGGTTACATCATTCAGAGGGTAGGACAGTTTAACATTGCGAACATTTGAGCCGGTAACATTATTACGAGGGTAGGACAGTTTAAAATTGCAAACATTTGAACTGGTTACATCATTCAGAGGGTAGGACAGTTTAAAATTGCGAATATTTTAGCCGGTAACATTATTCCGAGGTAGGACAGTTTAAAATTGCAAACATTTGAACTGGCTACATTATTCAGAGGGTAGGACAGTTTAACATTGCGAACATTTGAGCCGGTAACATTATTCCGAGGGTAGGACAGTTTAAAATTGCAAATATTTGAACTGGCTACATCATTCAGAGGGTAGGACAGTTTAACATTGTGAAAATTTGAACTGGTAACATTATTCAGAAGGTAGGACAGTTTAACATTGTGAACATTTGAACTGGTTACATTATTCGGAGGGTAGGATATTTTAACATTGCTTACATTTGAACTAGTAGCATTAGTCAAAGGGTAGGACAGTTTAACATTGCGAACATTTGAACCAGTAACATTTTTCAGAGGGAAATAAAGGTTAGTATTGCGAACATTTGAACCGGTAACATTATTCAAAGGGTAAGACAGTTTAACGTTGCGAACATTTGAACTGGTAGCATTATTCAGAGTGTAGGACAGTTTAACCTTGTGAACATTTGAACCGATAACATAATTCAGAGGGTGGGACAATTTAATATTGCGAAAATTTGAACCCGTAACATTATTCAGAGGGTATGACAGTTTAACATTGCCAAAATTGTCACCGGTAACATTATTCAGAGGATATGACAGTTTAACATTACGAACATTTGAACTGGTAATATTATTCAGAGATTATGACAGTTTAACATTGCGAACATTTGAATCGGTAGCATTATTCAGAGAATATGACAGTTTAACATTGCGAATATTTGAACCGGTAATATTATTCAGAGGATAGGGCAGTTTAACATTGCGAACATTTGAAACGCTAACATTATTCATGGGAATGAAAGTTTAACATCGCGAATATTTCAACCGGTAATATTATTCAGAGGATAGGGCAGTTTAACATTGCGAACATTTGAAACGGTAACATTATTCATGGGAATGAAAGTTTAACATTGCGAATATTTCAACCGGTAACTTTAATAAAATGATAGGTTAGTTGGAACGAAAAGATTCAAGGGCTAAGACACTTGAACCGATTTGAGTTGATAGGGTAGAGCACGCTATCACTCAAATATTACTTACAGTTGATGGTTGCGGCCACTTATTGTTTGTGGCAAGAACGTATCATAAATCACTGTCGGATCTAGTGCGGTGCACACTGTAAAATATTTCTTTGAATTAACTAGAGAGAAGAGAATATATCATAACCTAAACTAACCATAATTGACCTATATTTAGATAAATAATTCCCACTATATTTTTTTAATTTTCGGTTTAATTTATAATAATATATTTATAATCATAATTATAATCAAACGGAATTTACAGAGTGTAGTGAGGTTTTGTTTTTGCTTTATTATTTGGCATTTTGTTTGTTCAGATCTTTGCTACGTGATAGAATTTAGATGCGTGGAGAAGTAAGGGACATTCTTTGAACCTAACGCGGATTTTTATTCTGCTTATTTGTATCAAGATGGTGGACACTAAAAAATGTATCTGCTTCTTAGGGGTGGTCGGGCACCAAAAATTCCGGGCAGTAAATCGGGCATCTAAAAATCCCCGGAATGTTGGGAGGATATTTTTTATCCCCGTATTTCGATCGGGAATCTCAAGAACTTGGTAAGTAGGCCCTATATTATATTATGTTCGTACTAACCTCTAATTCAAACTTTGAAAATAATAGTGTTTAACTGATATCCATGGTTGAATTATTTAAATTCAACTAATATTAAACAAAGGTAAGTATTATTTTTTATTAATTCGTAAATTATTAAGTTTGCTTTCAACAAAGCTACGATAACGTTTCTCACAGATAAGTCTACAGCATTGAGAAATCAAGATACCTACGATTTAATTTTCTTTGTCAATGCCTACCACATAACAAATTAAACATTTCCACATGAGCTTTTTAGGCCCTGTGCTTGCGAAAAATTAACTTAGATTAGTTTTCTTAACATTTCTTTAATTTATTATGACTAGCCAGATTTGTTAGGATATAAATAGAAAAGTATGCAGCAAATGAACATTAAATATGAAACCGCCATTTTGCTTCAAGTAAACACGTTTTCGATTTCGATTTACGTATGTTCCAAGTTTCGGGCATATTAACTATATTAACTATACTAACTGTATTAACAATAAATTCTTGAGTATAAACTATCCATTAATTTTTTTAATCAAATGTGACTGTTTTAACATATAATTTGAAATTTAATAGGCATGTGACAAAGTTGTTTGCAAAATGATATGCCCGCCCGAATCTGCCCGTGCCCGAGTGTAATTTTGTAATGCCCGCCCGAGCCCGCCCGATACAAATATTTGCTAACCGACCACCCCTACTATTTATTTATTTGTTCCGCGATAACTGACAAATGCGTGGACAAATTTAACGAAATTACTTAGATTTTTTTGAACATAGACCTAAAATGGTGGACACTTAAAAATGATTTAGTTAAATAGCTGATCTTAAGTAACATGAATATATAATCCTAAGCAATATCTAAAGAACGTAGGATGTGTTATTTTAAATGTTGATATATATTCCAAGATTGGCGTCTAATTCAACGCCAATCACGAGGATTTTTTTATGAATGTTATATGATATTTAATATAATTTGTTTTGGTCCAACTTGACCACTAATGGAATATTTCTACTTCAAATCCAAGGAAAAATCGTGGGCGATATTTTAATTTTAAATTCAAAGATAAATCTTAAGACTATAGCGATGACGAAAACATAACATTAGTCTTAACATATTGAAACTAACATCTTTTGATTGGAAGGAGTGAGGTCTACTAAACTGCTAATTAGCCCGTTTCAGAAGACGAACATTTATGCTATAATGGGACTAAATAGTATGTTTTACTGCTTACTAAGCAGTAAATTGACACTAGATATGCACTGTACTAGTCATATATCTTATCGATGTGCAGTTTTCTGTATTCTTTATTTAACATAAGTGAAATTAAAATGAATGAAACCGTTATCTCATTTTTAAATGTGTGTTTTTAATTTTCTATCTATTTTTTAAAAATATGATCTAATAGATTCACTTATCTCAATTCTACATCACAATACGATAATTGGTTCATTTGTGCATTGATGGGCACGTGAACTAATCATAAGGCTCGTTTCTTCTAGTTTTACAATTATGAGGATGCTTAGGTTATAATATCTTCATTGTTTACTGTGGATGTTTATAGTATATGCTTTTACACCCTCCTTTCATGCAGATATGGGTAGGCCTACATATTCTCTAAATTTATTCTTCTTCACCCTTAACCAATTAGTGATTTTATTGCGGATGAGGGCATATAACCCGGACGGGTAGTAAGACGCAGTGCGAAAAAAATGCGGATAGCCCGGACTGGAAGCTGTTAAAAAACACCACCCCAACAAAAAAACACATAGTTGGAGAAATATTACCTATCTATGTTTATCGCTAAACGTGGAGGGCTCGGAAGGACTTGTTACAATGACAAGTGTACGAATGTTCATGTCATGATGGATTATATAGCTACACTATTATATTTGTAAATGACGGTTATAGCCGCATCTAAATATCAAATTCCTTAAACCGAAAATTGAGTTGAATTTGGATACGTTATCTGATAGCTCGTGATCTTAATTGATCACATATATATCTTACGATTTCCACACGACCACCACAGATTCTGTCTTAAAATATGGGTGAAGAATGAACATGGAACATGATGATTCCTGGATATCTCAGTGGTTATAGCATTTGTGTACTAAGTCCAAAGGTCCCGGGTACGATTCCCGTGACCAGGTTTAATTTTTTAATTTATATAATATTTAATTCGGGATACATCAAATATTAAACATCCAATCCTTGTACCTGACATTTTTAATGTATTGTTGTGTTTTTTAGCACCACATCTTACCGCCCATTCAGATAAGACTCTAATGTAGTAATTACGCCAATGTTTTAGGGAGGAGGAAGATTGTATTTATAAGAAGTGTACCCAAATTTGCACTTAGGGAGCGTGGAAAACCATGTAGGAAAAAACCTATACACTCTACCACGATTCAATCCCCAATATACTCGTCATCAGCAGTCTAATCTATTGCGATAGTGACGTCTTAGATCAGTGGTAATCAACCTGTGGTACGCGTACCCCTGAGGGTATACTAATATATCTTTAATTTGCGTATGAACCTTACTGAACGCTACTATGCCGTGTGCATATCTGAAATACATTCCACTTATTGAGAAAGAGGACAAAACACATGATTGGATAGCAAATCCTTTTGATACCACAACAGTCACTTCATTTGAACTTTCCATAGTATTTAAAGAAGATTTGTTTGAAATTTCTGCTGATAACATTCTAAAAGCTACATTCAAGACCACGTCAATTTGCGATTTCTGGACAACAGCTCACCATGAGTCCAAGGACTTAAGTAACATTGCTATTTCAGAGCTTCTTCCATTTCCATCCACATAATTATGTGAACAAGGCTTCTCTGCAGTGACATCCATAAAAACCAAGGAGAGGAATTGTATGAATCCTGAGCCAGAACTCATCCTTGTACTCACTTGTCGTCCCTGTATTGAATACTAGCTTCGAGAAAATGTCACCGAATGGCTATTTATAAGCATTAGATTAATATTGGCACTTTTTTTGTATTTAGTATTATTAATGTTTTAAATCCCATGTAATATTTTATTAATATAAACAGAGCAATAAATCCACAAAATCATTGTATTATGTATTTATTTAGTTCCCTGATTTACTTAATAGGTATATTGTAAATTCCAATGGAGGTACAAAGTTAAGAAAATTAATTTTGGGGATCCGTGAGCAAAAAAGGGTGAATATCACTGCCTTAGACCATTCGGCCACCGAAGTGGATTTAATAAATGACTAACATTTGATTACGGAGCCATTCTGTTAGAAAATTGTTTAATTCTTAGATGTATGGCTTGATATATAATCAATACATTCTAGACCTAAGTGGTTTTCCCTTCTAACTCAGCTAAGGGGACTTGCTGTTGATTTCTAGGACTATAGAGATTTTGTCCGATTTTTAAGAATTTTTAATAAATCTAGCAAATATTTTTTTTAAACTAAGAGCATTAACATTTTGTTTTTGGTCGTATTTATTTGGTGTTCAAAAAAGGGTTTTATAGAAATAATAAAGGTAGGTAAAACCAGAAATAAGACGTTGCCAAATTTATCTCAGTTTTTATGTGAACAGCAAAATAATTATATATCAAATTAAAAATTGTACTACTATTTTGTTAAAAACTCCATTTTATTAATAAACAAATTCATTTTATAGTAAACACTTAATATTTCTTACAAATTAGATTGGTTTGATTAATTTCTTAGCCTTGAACACAGAGCTAACAAATCCATGACTAAACAAACATCAAACCCACAAACTCAGCAACAACACAGAGATTTCATAAGAGTATACTTATCCAGAAGTGTTGTTTACACCAGAATTCCGAATTTGAGATGTTTTAAAAATCCATGATATTTCCCCAGGAACCCAGAATTTTTTAAAAATTATGAGCTCCCCTATAAATTATCAAGCCTATCAACCAATTTCTGAGAGCCGTTCCCGAATGGTCTTCAAAAGATTGAGGTTTAGGTGTGTTACGTGTTTCGTAAGTGGTAATTAATTTTAACTATCCATTTACAAAAAAATCCACATCAGATCAAAATCAAGGACCTTGTTATCAGCAGATCCCGTATACCGGGACCAGTTAAGTTTCACTTGCCGGAGGGTGTACTTCTCCTTCGTGGCTAGGGTTAGTCAACTTGTCACCACCCTCAGTTTAACCTGCGCCTGTAAATCCCCCGCTATCTAACAGTAGGGACCCCAAGCCTGATCCCCTTTCCACCTCAGGACTGGCCTTCCACAATCCGTAAACCCCCACTCTCCCCTTCATAATATCATGCAGCGTTTTGTTCTCAGGGAAATCTATACACATGATGAGAACCAGTGATTGTGTCTAAACATATGTTATTTAATATGAGCTCCAAGCGGGTGTTGAATCTGGGAGCTAGCCAACAATAGCGGACTTGGACGTACCCACTGGTTGAGGTGTTACGTGTTGAATCTGGGAGTTACCCAGCAACAACTGACTTGAACTTACACACTGGTTAAAGTGTTACGTGTTGAATCTGGGAGTTACCCAACAACAACCGACTTGTACGTACCCACTGGTTGAAGTGTTACGTGTTGAATCTGGGAATTACCCAACAACAACCGACTTGTACGTACCCACTGGTTGAAGTGTTACGTGTTGAATCTGGGAGTTACCCAACAACTGACTTGAACGTACACACTGGTTGAGGTGTTACGTGTTGAATCTGGAAGCTACGCAACAACCGACTTGGACGTACCCACTGGTAAAGGTGTTAACTCAGAAAAAAAGATCTAATAAATCACATTTAAAATGTGTTAGGTCTAAGTACCCAATGAATGCTCTTAACGGGATCTGACCCACTTCGATGGTCGAATGGTCTGAGGCGCTACTCTCGCTATATACTGGATTGCCGATGATGAGGAGACTTGAGTAGGATGTATGAGGGTGGATTTTCCTAAAAAAATCTACTTTCTATCAACTTAAATGTGGGAACACGTACTCTAAATTCAACCTTTCTCATCCTTAACACATTAGCGTACAAATATGCTTATAGCCCGAACGGGTAGTGAGACGTGATGCTAAATAAAAACAGGATATGATTGTAATAATAATTAATATTGCATAGAATATAAACAGCTTCCTAGCTTAGCTTTGATGTGGGCTAAGATTATATTCATATAACGGTTTTCACATATCTAGCAGGCTTTAAATTGTCAAGTAAATGTCATTATAGGGGTGAGCCATACAATAAATTAAAGAAAATGTATATTAACTATTGTGAAATATTTGTAAATACTATATTGTGATAGTTATTTGATACGTGGGTTTGACCACCTTTTACAAGGAGGCTAACTCATATAAAACCAATAGCAAAATTGGTTAGTTAAATTGACAGAAACTAAAAGTTTGTAGAACATTCTATATAAAGACTAGAAATTTAAAGCCAGAATTATTTTTAAAAAACCAATCATTTTCACTTAAAATATCCCCCTTTTAATAATCATACCAACTTAAATGTAATAGATCAACCTAGTTTATTTATAATGTTCATGGATATGCACATGGTTTTGTAAATTATACGAAATAATCTAACAATTATTCAAAAACATTTTATATAATATAGCCACAAACAAATGTGAAACAACGTAGAAAAAACTTTCATTTTATTTCAATGCGATATTGGTTGAAGCTTGGGATAGCTAGGCCCCCTACCCCAAATCCACTGAAAGTACTATTCTATTTTTTTCTTTTTCTAAAATATTATACATATTTATTTTTGGAGAGACTATGGGAAGTTTTGTATAGTCACTTTATACTAGACATTTTCTGATACTTCGACTACTGAAAAAAAAAAAAATTGTGCCAATGTCAAATATAATAGTAAAATAATAAAATAATCTGCATTGCTAGAGAACTGTAAAAAGCCTAGTAATCAAACTAAAAAATCTCTAATTTACAATTAAATCTCCACTAACTAGTTTTTAAAAGACTGCGATGTATACTAAATCTCCAATGGAAGAGTTAAAGACATTATAAGAATAAAGTTTTATAAGTACTTATTCAAAGTAGAATAACTTCATTTTGATGTATTATATATCACACTTTAATTTTATTATATTAAGCTATTTTTATGTAATAATAATACAATGAAAATAGTCAATTACATAATAAAACTGAGTTAATACATTTTAAAATCATTATCTTGATAAGATTTATTTAACTTTGATAAGTTTATTAATTATACATAATTATCTTGAGTTCCTAAATTTTCCATTCAATCAGAATCAGATTTTTTAATAATATTAAACCCGATATCAAATAGGAGATAAAAAGGCCTTTCAGAGGGCTGGAGGGGGGCTTTAAAGAGGGAATGCTAGATGTTATAAGTTATAGCGTCTTATAACTTTATTTTTCCTGCACCAAGAACAGGGATAACAATATACAGACCTGTCTTAGGATATATTTCAAGAAGGTACTGTACGTTTAACTGCTTGTTCAGGCTGTTTCCAAACCATTCTATTTAAATTAAGGATATATAACTAAGAAAATACATACATTATTTGTATTCGCCTGGAGGGAGTAAAAAAACCTTATTTTAAGATGCATTCAAATGGGCTATAATCCTGTCCTCCCATAGTCAAATTCAGAAGTGAAAGTCACATATTAACTTGTTTTATAGTCTCAGAAAGTATCTTGGTTAAGAGGACATGAAAAAATAGGAAATTGTTGTGAAGTGTGAATTGGGATTGAACTAGCTACTTATCTAACCACGCCAACAATAAATAAGAGGCTGGCCCCATATTTAAGTGTCAAGGGAGGACAACTATAGGTCTGAATAGCCCTTGGTTGACTCCAGCAGGAGTTCAAAATGAGTTGGTATTAGTTCTCTGGCTAAGGACTGGGCTTGGTTTGGTTATTCTTTAAATTCTTTGCAGGCAGAACCATTTGTTTGGAAAATACTTGCTAGTAATTATAATCGATATTAACCATAATAATTAAACATAAGAATGATTTATACCACTAAATAAGTTTTTCCTCCCATATTGAAGATAATATCGTGACTATGAGGAGGTAGGTTACAATCAGAAAACAGTTAAACGTCACGTGTTGAAGATTCCAGAAACTCTCATGGACCCTTTAGTCTCATCTCCCCTTGCCACTGCACTGACCCCCCTCTATCCTCCTTCCCTAAACTCCTCCACCCATACTTGATAACCACCATAACACAGATCGCTTCATTCTGGTTCATTTAAACTCTCATCCCTTTTGTCATTTTGCCCACTTCTATACCTTATATTAACGGGTGAAAAGCTATAACGAGCTATTTCACTGAACAATAATTGAGGCAGTGAATTACAAAACTGGCCTTATCCGTTCTAAGCTATTTTTGTGAATGCAACAAATCCTACCATGTGTATTAATTGATATTAATTTTTTCTGGTATTGATTACAATTAGCTATCATTAAAAAAACTCATTTGGTAAATATATGCCATATAATTCCTTTTTTAAAAATAAAATAGTTTGGATAGGGAGAATTTTGAAACATAACAATGGATTAGAAAATCTTTGAAAATAGCCTTTCTGGAAAAAGGAAGGTTTGAAAGCAAACAATGTTAGGTTAGATTTTGGTAGGCTACTTTTAAACTTGGCTTTTATTCTTACAATGAAAATGAAACAATATTTAGTTTGTGGTTAAGCAGTGGGATATAAATAAAAGTATTTTGTAATTAATATTAAATTAATGTCAATTTGCACCAAAAATTACAATTGATTCCACAACATAATAAAAACAGGGTAAAATTAGGGTGCATGATGCCAAATTTTCACAACAACGTTTTAAATATGTAACAAATAGAGTACTGAATGTTCAATTGTGCAGCACAGCTGTAGAAAGGTTCTATCTCCTAAACCAAAAGATCTGGCACTTCATAGTATTTTTATTAATTCTGGATCTTAGCCACAGTCTTGTTTAGCATAAAACACTGTAGTAGATGAGGTCTTCACATTCCACGTTCTCTACATTTGTCTACAAAATGTTTTCATAGAAGATTAGCAACATTATTTAACTTGAAACGTTTAACAGGAACTTGGTTGCCCAGCTGAACAGGTTTCATACTGCTTATAGACTCACCCTTCTTTAGTATTGATCCTAGAAATCCATGATAGTATTTGTCGTGTACTTTACCCTGCACCCTAACAGTCTCGTTTGTGTTCTTAGTTAAGATGAGCCTTTTATACAAATACATCTTAAAATGCGACTGCCCAGTAGGTTTGACTACTTCTTGAATGACAGACTTCCAGTCATTGAAAGGCACTTCTGTACTCAGCTTTTTAACTGCTCCAAAATGCTTGAAAAATGTTATGATCTTGTTAGGCGTCTCGATTGTCTCTAACTCTTAATTACGTTTTCTACTCTTCCGAAAATCATGTCAGGTAGTGTGAAAGAGTTCCCTACGATAAGGAACACAAATTTGACCTTATTTACTGTATACTTATGTTCTGTATTTACTTCATCACCACTCCAATAACTGACCCCGTGGTGTTGTCTTCAGTGCACCTGGATACAAGCCTAGGGGTACTGGGTTCGATTCCCGGCTGGTACCTTGGGTATTTTATCCTAAAGTAGAATAACCCCAACGTTAACCAGGGTTTGGTTAATTGGACTTAAATTAGGTTTAAGAGTTTTTATCGATTTCACATCCTCATATTCACTATCACCATCACCTCATCTCATCGGGACATGTTAAGAGCCTCCATGGAAAGGATGCACGATTATTACATTCGGTCGTCCCCTGGGCTACGGTACAATAGTACTGGCTAATATTTCCACAAACTGAGCTACGAGTGATGTTGCCTGGAAGCATAATATTATATTATACTATCCCAATCACGGCCGAGTTTTAATTATATCCAGGACAGCCGTCTGAACAGTTCCTAATATAATCAAAATCTATCTTCTAGTTTTTCGTTCCTCGAAGTATCAAGTACAGCTGAAGAAATTTCATTAGGATCTTTGTGTTTCTCATTTTCTAGCCAGGCATAAATGGTCACTGTAGTATTATTATCAATCACTGCGTTCACGGTGACACTGAAACAGCAGGATCACCGTAAACAAGATGAGGATCTGCATGTTCTGGATAAGGACAGTTTTTAAAACACATGTGTAGTCGGACATAGACTAATGCAGGAAGGGGCAAATTTTGAAATATAATTTTTTAAGGTATATAAGGAAAGTTTTGTCTCAAACCCCTTTTTGGGCGTTTTTGAAAAATACCTCATATTTTAACACTAAATAAATAAAAGAATAGAGAAACTATGATATATTTGACGGCCATTTATAGGTGCTGGTATGCTAACTGAATTGAAAACTTCTGCTAAACAAATTATTTTTTTAATTTTTGATATGAACAGATATTATAAAACTCACTGACTCAATTATATTAATTATCATTATTAAACTTAAGGCCCTTGGCCCTGTAAAGTGCAAGTCTAAAACCTATTTTTGATATTATGGGCGGGAGGGTGAAAGGCGTGGCGTGGCTTCACAACTGGCCAAAGTATCCTTCCACGCCAACAAGAACAGATGGATCACGGAAAGCGTATATGGCACTAGCTACCGGACAGGTCTTGCGAAAAAAATCATACGTTTGGAAATGCAGCTTTCTCGAGAACTAATGAAATTTTTATGTCAGTATTTTCAACACCCCTTCTAAGATAACGTATTGATACTTATTAATTGTTAAATTTTTTTTTATGAATCCGGCAGCTTTCTATTGAAAAATGTCAATTTTATCGATATTTGATCACTGTTAAAATTATAGAGGAAGTGTGTATATAAAAAGTATAACTTAATCAACATGCTTCTATTCTTGAAAAACCCGTTTCCGAAAAGAACATTGCAAAACAATAAAAATTATTGAAGATAGCTGTTTGTTCCCACGGCTCTGCATTTCCACGCCAAATGAAAAGTGCCAATCGCCTTCACCTGCAGTTTTAATTACAAGGTTGGCGCTCTTCACTTTGACCAAGAGCTAGGCCATAGTTTTATTCTTATAGGCTGCATCGAGGTGATATCTTCTGCGCGGTGGGCTGATTTACATAGGAAGGTACTTTTAAAAATGCAAACATATTTTTTTAGTCAAATATATAGTATTTTACTATTAAATTTTTACTAGTGCTATTTTATAGATATTTATAATATATTTCAAAAGTAACAGCTTCATCTTACATGACCTGACTTTTCAATACGTGAGAGTAGCACTAGTAGCTTTTCTAATGTTCAGATAAGGTAATTTATAGGAAAAATTGACTATAGCTACTCTTTCCAGTTAAGGCTGACTAGTTTAATATTTTTATAGCTGTCTAATCTTGCTTTCTTAGTTTAAGCAATTACAAATAATATTTATAAGAAATTTCAAGGAGAAACAAGTATTATTAACAAAAATAATCACCATCAAATTATTTCATAAGAATTACATTATTAGATTACTGTGATACGGAAATTGATTCTGACTACCTCGGTTTTGAATTTAATAACAATATTATTGTTTATACAGTCATATTAAGTTTTGTATATTTACTTTTCTATAGTAACTTAAAAATATTGTGCACCTATTATTACTCAATCTTTTACAAATTGTGAATCCCAATTGCTTAGATAGTTTGGGTCACATATTAACATATCATATTATATACTGAAGAATTACCATTTATACATATATACAGGGTGTTTATAACCTCTCTGCCCAAACTTAAACCACAGCATAAATGGGAAGAAAAGAATGAGTACATGTTAGTACAAAAATGTCCTGAAAAGTCATCTTGCTCTAATAAATATATTTTGAAATTAGACGCAACAGCGCCGGGAATACGCAGCTGTAAGTACGTACCTGTACAACAAGTTGCATATAATTAGGCGAGCAAAGGAGCCCGGCTGCGAGAAACGATGTTGAAGGGTGAACCTGCGTCAAATGCAACTGACAGATACTGTTGTGACCAAGGTGGGAAGGGAGTTTTGAACACCTGCTGGGATGCTCCCACTGTATGATGTGCAGCTTTTAGTACATGTAATGTACATTCTTACAGCTGCATACCTTCGGCGTTGTTGCGTCTAACTTTAACTTGTAATACAAGATGACTTTCAGACATTTCTTTACTAGGATTTTCTGTTTCTTTCTGCCCATAGATGCTGTAGTTTAAGTTTGGCAGAGAGTTTATAGACATACTGTATATACATATGTACCATTTTTCTTCAAAATAAGTAGAGATTAATAATTTAAAATGTTTTTGAGATATCCAAAACGAATTTTTAAATATATTTATTAAATCATTTTATTTTCATTGTGCCTATTTTAAATGGTTTACATAAATATAAATACACGATTTTTTGTCGCCTTTTGGCTTTCAAAAATATCCAATGTTTTAACTGTTGGCACACTTTTTTCGGATAATATGAGCCATGGAAATATGATCAAGATATATCATTGAAGTAATCGGTACAATTATGCGTAATGTGTAAACCAATACAGAGATTATTATAATGGGGGATATCTTTTGTATTATATTTTTTGTTTTTAATAATAAGTGAATATTAAACATCTCATTTTAAAATTATAAAAGACGAATAAAAATACTATAGCTTTTATAAGTGTAGTAACATTATTTGTTAGATGTCTGGCGCAATACATATAAAAGTTTGGTAACTTATTCTTAGTTTGGAAATTTCTTTTACCGAAATGAAAAGTTAGATAAAATGTACATAATATATTTTCAAAGTCACATTATCATACATGGTAGAGAAATTTACTCTAATTCATGGATAGTAAAAGCTAGATTCAAAAAGGTTCTTTAAAAAAAGCTCCAAAGGGTGATATTATTTCTAATGAAGCTTAATCTTTGAACAACAACACAATTTAAACACTTAAATTATTTTTTTTTAATTTATATAATTTTTGAAAATAACAAATTATTGTAGATCTTACATCTTTGAGACTCAAAATTTTAATCGTAAGTAAAAATATAAACAGTGTAAAGATCTTATATTTATAATACGCGTCATTTTACATAAAGGTGACCCGCTTAGGTGGTCGTATAGTCTAAGGTGTCACTCTTGGAATAGACTGATTGACTGAACTGCCAATGACTGGTAGACCTAGGTTCGACTCTCAGTTGGTTGTACTGGGGTTGTCCTTACTTAAATGTTATTTTCACTTTATCCAAGCAAATATAGTTACACTTACTCTAAATTCTATCTTCCACATCCCTAACAAATTATCGTAATTATTAGGTCCACACATGCGTATAACTCTAACGGGTAGTAAGACGTGGAGTGAAAAATAAATATGAAGGTGATGTGAAGGTTGATAAAAGTTATAGCTTTGAAGTGGAATTATTTAATATATTGATCATATATATAATATATATTTTAATTATGTAGTACACACTTATTATATTAAGGACAGTAAAAGTACACATTTTTGGTTGATCTGGTCTTATTCTAAGCTAAACCTGCACTCATCATTTTATGTTTTATTTCTCCTGATATGTCCATTCAGTCCTGATCGTCATGGAATGATATATATTGTGACGGTGACTAATAGGGTGAGAAGGGGGAGAGGGATCGGTGAGATTGGTTTGAGTGAAGTTGAGGTGGGATTAGAGGGTCCAAGCCACGACGGGAATGATCATTTTATTAGATTCGGACGGGTTCGTTGTCATGTCCACATGTTGAGCTCACATGGTAATCTTTGATATATTTATTCTTAATTAAAATGTATACATTACCAAAGTATTTTTTCTTTACTACTATGTCTAGCAACTGTTTTTTATTTCCCACCACGTATTAATACCCGTCTGGGCTGTATGCGTACATTAATTATGCTGGTGGAATGGAGACTACGAAATTAAATGTACCCTCATTGAGGTGGAGGGAGAGTCAGAAACCATCTAGGAAAAGCAACCCTCAGAAAAACATACTAAAATTACAACTCCAACCTCACATCATTGGAAAACCATACTAGACGAGCTTGATGTTTAATTTTCGTGGCCAACGACGTGAGTCAGGTATGAACTTTATTTGTTAAAAATAATGTATCACATTTTAACATAGCCTTTAAATATTGTGTAAAATATATTCCAATTCATATTATAGGTAGACCTAATCGATTACATCGATTACACATCAGTGGTCGCATCGTCTAACGTGTCACTCTCGTGTTAGATTAGATTGCTGGTGACGGAATGATAGGGTTTTAATCCCGATAAAGTATACAATGAGCGAATTCTCTTAAATAGTTTCTCATTCTCGCTCCACGCGAATTCAGGTATATTTACTCTGAAATTATACCTTCATCGTTCCCTTTCCATTTGCACAATTAATGTATGCGTATAGCCCAAATGGTTACTAAGATGCATTGAATAAATAAAAAAAAAATACTAAACACAAATTAAAAAATTGCTTTGAGGTAGTGTTATCAAAATTAGCATGCTTATACCAAACGTTCCAATCCTTACAAACCCATTTTAAAATTTTCTTTAAAACCTCAAGGGATTTTTTTAAAAATTATCACAGTTCAGCCACGCCTTTTACAGACATTGTTACCATCTTGAATATTAAATTTATTAACTTATTTCTATATTGAGGTCCATATTATCCTTAGAAAGGGTGGCAAAGGTTTTGATTGGTTGTTTTTTAATATAAGTATCGCTATAAAAAAATACAAAGCTTTACGCTAGACGTTTTAGATTTTGAAGGCCTAAACACATGTTGCGCAGTTATTTATTTTCACCAAATTACCAATACTTATATTATTATTGGTTTGTTCAGTCTGTATTTTTGTTCTAAAGATCCTCTAAAAATAGAATCTCTATTTTTAACGAAGAGCTGAATCGAAACCACCGTAGCGTTGCAATGCATGTGTATCCTAAGCCGTAACATGCAGCCCTCTCTGATCAATACGAATACGTTTAGTAAACAATTATGTACGTGTTTGTTTGTTTTTATTACAGAATACCACCCCTATAAAGTAATTAATTCCTTGATAATCCAATTAAGAACAATTGCCTCCTACAGGATCAGCTTATTGAGGAAAGAACGCTCTCTCAATGCCTCACAATACATGAGACTAATAAGTTGTCTTTTTTTTTAATATTCATTAATAATCAGTAGCGAAGCGTGCTAATACCCAGTTTTACCACTGTTAACAGTTTTTTTTATCAGAACGTCTTACTACCTGTCCGGGCTATACGCATATGTAGGCCTACTAATTACGCTAATGAGGTAGCAATGAGGAAGGTTGAATTTAAAGGAGGTTTACCCTAATTTAGGTGGAGGGAGAGTAGAAAATTATTTAGGGAAAACCACCCTTAGTAAGCCCGACTGGGATTCTAGCCCCAATATTCCCATCCTCTGCAGTCTAGTCTATTGCAAGAGTGACGACTTAGACCATGTGGCCACTGAGGAGGGTTAGTGTATAATATATATATAGCTAGGTTAGTATTTAAGTCGTATATTCAACTAAACCTTTGTTTAGATGCTGCAAGTATAACACCCAAAAACCAGCCCCTAGTTTAACATGGTCGTGTGGTATTTTGTATGCTATTTGAGTTTCTAAACAGAACGTGTAAAGCTGCAGCTGTTGCTTAGTATGGTTTCCTATAGAAATCACTTAATGGAAGCGCTAGTGGGGTGATGCTGATGTTGAAGGGACAATTTGCGCACATGGTCATATGTGTCCACGTACCATACCGATTTCTCATCTATTCTTTGTTAGAGAAGGGGGTTAGAAAGGGGAATACATGCACCAGCTCTTTTCTCAGCCTCCATTTATAATACGTGTGATTCGATTGTTAAAAATCAGGTTTCACAGGGTTATAGTAACGTTTAGACCTTCTCATACCAGAAACATGTATTCTGTATGCTATTAGTGATATAAATTATATAATTTTAAGAAAATGGTCGAGGAAGATAAATTTTTATAAACTACACATCATAAGCACAGTAGTAGGCCTACTAGACTAACGCACTTGACACTTAACACCAAACTTTACACAATATAAAACATATTAATCGTATTAGGATAAACATATTACAGGAGACTTAAAATATTAAAAAAATAGTGCCCGATCACAAAAATTGTCCTTTTATGATGAGGGCTAGATTGTATGACCTGGAACTAAAATATTAGTGATCTCTATTATTTTATTAAACTTCACTTACCTTCCCAATAATTTGCAATGAGAGATCATTCGAATAAAGTCTTCTTAGTTTGATTCGATGATATTTTCAACAAAAATATATAATTAGTCTCTTTCCTACCACACAGAAAACAAATTAAATGAAATACAACATCATGTAAACTATTTCAAGCAGTTTCACAATATAAGATAAACAAAATGAGCTTAATTAAAATTACTAACATTGATTTGTATCTAACCGGGGTACAACACATTAAAAATAACTCTTCTAACATTTTGAGATATTGATAATTGGGTCTTAGTTTGAACAATTAGTTTTATGAAAATAGATATCAAATTAATTTAACCAAACTTGGTAGACAACTAGCCTTCTCTGATCAGTTTGTGCGAATTTTATTCCTTGTTTTCCATACAATTTCTTCTAACACTGGTGGCTAAAAATCTGATAATGGTAATGTTTGTTGAAAACAAATGTACTAACCATTGAATTTAATTTATAAAACTTATATAATAATATGACTTTAAGAACAAACTTTGAAAAAAATAACACATTGTTTTAAAACGTGTATAAAATTGGCCGAAATTTCGAAAAAATTAAATTTATACAGGTGTATAAAACACTTTTTAGACCTATATTTCTCCCAAAATAATTTTCGTTTTATTTACTCTTTTAGTTTACTAGGTCTATAATAATTTAAAAGGTAAAAGTTAAGAAACAAGATCCCTTGGTAGAAAAATACATCGATATTAGGATAATGTAAAACTTGATTTGAAGGAGGTTGAGTGAAAGGTTAGTTAGTGATTGGATAGAGGTTTCTCACTCAGGATAGAGTTGAATGGCAAACTAGCGTTTAGGTGGCCATGGACTTTGAGATCCTTACTTAATATATGGCTTTAGGAACTCGAAATTTCTTTGCCCACTTGCAAAAGTACGCCACCCATCCCTATCTTGAGCTAGTTCTATCCAGTCCCCCTCATTACACAATATCTCTATCAATTCCATTCTAAAGTTATTCTACATCTGCGTCTAGGTCTTCCCAATGGTCTCTTCCCTATAAATGGTATTTGATATTAAAACCCAAATCTCTTGAACAGTTTTATCTACTTAACCTCCCTAGAACGTTTTTTTTCATCCCTGTGTTCAAATCATATTACATCATATTATATAGATTACTATTTTAAAAGTTTTGAAAGAGTTTTACCATTGAGATGTAAAATATTAGATAAATATATAATACTAGATAGGCCCCTAGTTACCCAAACCAGACTTTAATAAAATATTTAAAAATAGTTTTTTAGTAATAATGTTATTAAATATTATTCTATGGTTACAAATAACTGTGTAGTCAGAGTTCATTTATAAATTTAAGCTCTTGTAAAACCAAATGGGAATATATTGGGTAATAAATAAGATTTGATTGAAATAGTTGATGATCATATAAAAATCCAAACATTTTTACACGATATTTAATTTTCTCGATAAGAAAGTACAACTAACCAATTTAAATGATATTTGGACGTCTCATGTCTCTTATTTAGACATCTGGTAGGAACTTTAAAACAAAGTGTTTAAATGTCTTTTGTTTACTAATCTATTTGGAATTTTGTTAGGTTTGTAATCAAACAAAAAAAAAGTGCTGCCTAATAGCTTAATATATTAAATAATTTAAAAAATAACCAACAACCCTTTGATAACTATATGCAGTTTTACAAATTTGATTGGTTTAGAAATGTTCATTCCTAATGGCTAAATATAGATTATAAATTAGCAAGAGATTTAGTTAACTTCTAAAGAATAGACATTCCAAAGGGGTAAACGCTTTTTTTTTAATTTCATTTGCCAATTTATTATTTGGAAAGTTCTTTTAGGAATAGTGATTACATTTTAATAACATCCCCTGAACTTAATGTAAAATTACATTAAAGCTACATTAATGAAAGCAAGCTTTGTTAACCATTGCAAACAAATACATTTTGGGTATATTAACTGATTTCTGACATTTAATGAAACTTACAAAGTTAACATAAATAAAATGCAAATAAATATTTTGAATACTTAAATTATATTTAAATACCTAACGTGAACTTGAGTCAGTTTTACCAAATGTTAATGTTACGAATTTTAATATAAATAAAATAACGTAAATGAACCATTTACACTATCTTACGTCGATACTTAAGATTTAAAAAACAACTAGATGTTGAATTTGTATAGTTTTATATTAACTGCCTGGGCTTCTTAAAATAATGCAGATATTATTAAATAGTACATGAGATTCTTGCAACAGTTCAGATTTAACAAATGTGCACTGCCGAAAGGATAGTTACGCTTAGTCTTAAACTCTGTGACCAACATACCTGCATATGCAATATAATAAATATACCTCAGTTTTAGCTTATGTGGTGCTGACTGACAGTTCACAGCTGACTTCTGACAGTCAACATTTAGGTATATAACTAAATTTTGACTGTCAGAAGTGACAACTGCTAAAGACATGTTTTTTTGCAGATCATATGGTTCGGCGTAGGGATACATAATTTGGTCTGGTAGCTTTTTAAAGCCGTCAGAAGTCAGCTGTGAGCTGTCAGTCAGCACCACATAAGCTAAAACTGAGGTATAGGTTTAAAACTAAATTCATTCATTCTGTATTTAGATTTGATTTTGCGACCACGAATTAATATTGAAAAAAATATTACGCTTAACACTAACAAAGCACACAATCAAAATAATTATATATTTTATTATCTAGATTACATCTGATTTTAGACTAGATTCTTATCAGTAATTTCATTTTACAAACTCTTGTCAATATATACAGATACATTATTGTTTTCCACACTTGTATGATGTTGTAAAATGTCATTGTGTTTGGTTGAATCTAGAAAAGTTGTTTTAAAGTAATTGTATCCACTTCCAAAGGTATAACACAATTGGTTCAAGCATTTTTAAAAGAATATGGAGAAAAATGCATTATTTTGTAGTTTCAAACTAGATTCATGTCATATCATTGTGAGTATGAATAATCAATAATAAAAATCTTTAAAAGCCAAATATTCTTTCTCTAGATTAGATTTTACTTTTACATATACATATTACATGCAATATTAATTTCCAAATGTCTTCGAAAGTATTTATAATTCATCTTTCCACGCATGGTGATTCCTAAGTGACCTAATTTTTACAATCCCATTCTAAAAGATAATTTCTATAAAGGTTATTTCTAATCACTATTTTGGTGTAGTTGAAAACATTAAAATATAATTGAACTTTAAACAAATGTGCACACAATTTTAAGATATCAATAACAACATTTATATTACTTTGGAGACTTAATATTATGTAAAAATAAGTTCGAGTTAGATTTTGTCTATTGAGAGAAGCAGGAATAAATATATTTAATGTATTTTGTCATAGTGTTTAATTTGCTTATTTAAAAAGATAAAAATATTTTTTATAAACGTAGTCTAATTTGCTGTTTTTAAATTTCAATATTTATTTACAGATGTTTATTCGTAGTATATTTAGCCATCTTTCTCATCATTTGATTTATACATTTTATTTATTTAGTTATGGTCTGTTGTCCTATAATTGAAGCTGGTTTTTAGCTCTCTACTTCTCCATTATCTTGAGTTTTCTTATCTTCTATTTCACTGATTTCTGGTATTAAATGTTTTACACTCCCCGTTTCGTTTTCTTCAACCCTTGCGCTCAACTTCAGGTCATTATTTGTATCCTCCTCGTCAACAATTTCTTTATTATCATCTAGATCTTCTTTATTATGCTCAGACATTTTTGATTCAAGCTCTCGTTGATTTTTATAACTAATTTCACAATCTTCCATTTGTTCCATATCTTGGTTTGTTTCATCACTAGCTATATTTTGATCAACATTTTCTAAATCTAGGTTCGGATTTTCTTCCTGTTCTCTTGTCTCTTCATCCTTCTTTGCAGATTCATCATCACTACCTAGATCTAGGATCTCAGCATCTTCATCCTTCATTACGCGATACACCTCACCGCGTGTTTCCACAATTTCTCGAACGATATCTGTAAACAAAATGTTGAAATTATTTTATCCTTTAGATATCTATTTTACAATATAGATATTTTGATGAGTATATACGGTTTTTATAAAAGGAAGTATTGTTGACCAAGCGTAATGAGTTACTGTTTTAAATTGACTATTTGGCATATCGTCCGTGTGTCCTGATTTTTGCTCTGCGGTTACTGTAAGATAAGTGGTCCAATTTTAACCAAATTTGGTAAATATATTCTTTGAACCTAAGCCAAACAAGTTTGCAAAGTACATGGTTTTTTGATACGGTTATCCATTTTAAGATGAAGGCAGCGCAAAAATAAGTATGTCTCTTTGTACGACGATAACTTCCAAATGTGTAGACAAATCCTCGCGAAATTTTACAATGACATTCTTTGAACATAGGCCAAAAAATCTATGTATTTAGTTTAAATCTTGCAATCCATTTCAATATAATTTCCACAAAATTGTGTTTTGTTAAATAACTTTTCTTTTATCACCACTTTTTACTGCCTGTTCGGACTAGACTCCTGTTTAATAACTCTGACCATGTGATTTGAATTTAAAGTTCTAGGCAGTGAATCGAGACCTTGGATATTTTTTTAAATTTTGAGATAGATTGTGACTAACGTCTTGGACTACGTTAACAGCGGTTACTCTCTGTGAATTTCGTGTAATTTATAATATAATAGGTTATTACATATTTTCGGTCTAACTCAAATTGCAAAGAAAAATATCAACTTTAAAAAGCCAAAGATAAATCATAGGAGATCATTCAATTTGAAATCAAAAGAAAAATATTTATACAGATACATTTTAAGACTGTAGCTAGTAACGATAAGAACATGGACATAATTATTAACATTATGCACGATTTTTTAATTATTGGAGCGAGGTCTTCTGTAGAGAACTTCTAGTATATAAAGGTAGTTTAGTATGGTAAAAGATACATATATGAATCATAATTCTAAGCATACTATTAACAAAACAAATTAAATTCACACACAAGCTTGATTGTAAACTGCTTCTAGCATAAAACCAATAAATTTTTAGGTTAAAATAGCACTATACTATAGTTCTGTTTTCACATTGGAATTTAATAACTATGTTAGGCAGCACATGATTTGAAACATAACTCCTTGAATTTAGATCACCTTAGTGTATTTAGTGTTTGGTGAGTTCTAAATGTAATGTGATCATGATTATGTCTTTTAGATTGAATTGACTACCCACCTGTAAGTATGTCTTTACTGCTGACCATATGTTTCAGTTCATTCTGAACCTCTTTCAGCAACCAAGGCATGATGTCCTCTCCAAAGTCTGTAAGGAATTAATATCAATACTTATCTATATGTTAAAAACAATGTTTTATTATTAGATATATTTTCTGTTGAATACAGTTGTTTAGAAACATCAATTAAAGTATTAAATATTTTTTTCGTGAACATAAATAAATTAATTATTAAAATATAATTTTTAGATTAAAATTATTATTTAAAATAATTATTTATTTACAATGAGCTTCTTGAAAATTAGAACATGTTTTTCTAACATAAATTAGAAAAATGTATTATTTGATAATGATAACACTTAAAAAAGACACATTTTACCAAAACGTTTAACAAAGTTTAGTAACATATTTAAGTATTTCAGATGCAGCACAAATTTTGAATTATTGTAGAAGAAAAAGTAATAGTGCATAGATATTGTAATTGAATGGGTGTTCACTATTTTTAATTAAGCTATTTATGTTCGCTATTAATCACATAACAGTCCAACCACCAGTGATAAAATAACTAGCATATTTACGAGCGCCGAACGATTAATTCACCTAATGAGTATATATACATTGCTTGTATGAGTTCAGATAATAAAATTTTTAATTCTATTAAAAACCATAGATTGGCATTTTATATAATTCTTTTCACATTAATAAACAAATTGTTTTTAATATATATCTAATGGGAATTTACGTTTGTTCATGGTATTTTTCTCTGTTGAAAACACATTTAGATCTTTTATACTTAGCTGTGTCCAACGTTCTTCACCACCAAATACTAATAAATGGAAACTAAATCGTGATTTTTTAATTCTTAATAATTGATTAGTCTATATTAAAAGATAACCCGCCTCAATGGCCTAGTTAGCTAACGCGGTGGTTTTGTGTTAAGCTAGAATGTGGAGGATGGGGAGATTGAAGTTATAATCTCGGTCGGATGAACTGAGAGGGTTTCATCCTAAATGGTTTTCCATTATTTCTCCACACAAATGCGGGCTAACTTCCTCTAAATTCAACCTTCCCAATTCTTAATCCATTAATGTAATTAGTACTTAAGCGTATAACCCGAACGGGTAGGACAACGCGATGCTATAATTTAATTTATTAAAATATATATACTTTTTGTTATGCTAACGTATACTTAACTAGTGGATTATTGCAGCTATTTCTGCAGATTATTGAACTAAAATGTATTCAAAACTTTTTGTTGGTAAAAGATCTCTATAAAAAGCATTCACTGACTTTCTAGCTAATAATTAACTCTTCAAAGGCTATACATTTTACATAGATCTTTTGGTGTCTAGTTTGAAGCAAAACGTTTATTTGCCCCCTTCGAACCACGATGAGAACTTTAAAACGAACCCTCCACCAGCTCTCTATCTATTTGTGACACCAAAACACCCAAGTAAAAATTAGTTATTACTTTTAACCAAAGACAAATATTTTATTCATCCATGTACAACCATACACAAATCATGGTTTCCACGGTGATGTACACAAATAATGATTATATTGATGAACCACTGCCCACACAGAAGGAAAATATGTAAAATTCGCTAGGAAATTTGGGTTTTGGTTTTAAGCTACTATTTTTGCCGACATCCCAGACCTATAACTTTTAAAATGAGTGGACGTCTGTCAAAATCGGTTCAACCATTTTCTCGCAATTTCACTTACCGGAAAAGGGCTTATAAAACTATACATAAGAGCAGAAAAAGAAGAGGAAGGATAAAAATCAACAATGTTATATATATATATAACCTGACCATTGATTTGTTTGATAGATTTACACATAACTTCCGTAATCTTTTTATTTGCTGCTCCATTCCACTAAAGTTTGGTTGGTATTATTTGTAACGAGAGAGAAATATTTTACCTACATATATACGCTCATGCACAAAGCGGGGTTTCCATTGTGATGTAAACAAAGAATGAAAAGCTGAAAATTCTCTGAAAAAGTCAGCTTTTTGTTGGAACCTACTATTTTTCCCGACATCCTAGATACTTAACCTTTAAAATGAGAGGTCTTTTGTCAAAATCTGTTTAGCCATTTCCTAGTAATTTCTATTACCGCAAACGGGCTTATCAAATTAGAGTGAGAGAGAGTTAGAGATATAGTTTGAAAGAGAGCGTGTTTGAGAGAGGGAGTTAGAAAGAAAAATTGAGAGATAAGTTTGAGAGAAGGATGTTTGAGAGAGAGAGTGATTATGAGATAGAGAGAATGAGTTTAAAATAGATAGAGTGAGATTTAGATAGATAGAGTGGAGTGATTTTGAGAGCGTTTAAAATAGGAGTTTGAGAGAAAGCGAGCGTTAGTGAAAGATAGTTCAAGAGATAGAGTATTTGAGAGAGAGCGTTTTAGAGAGAGATATCTTTTGGGAAAGAAAGAGCGTTTGAGAGAGTGTAGTAAGGATAATATGAGAGAAATTGTGTGATAGAATGTACATGTGAGGGTAGAGAGTGTGTGAGAAAGAGAGATAAAGTGAGAGAGAGAGAATGAGAGAATATTAAATGAAAGATACTGTGTTATAGTGTATGTGTGTGTGTGTGTTTGTGAGGGAAGATAGTGTGAGAGAGAGTGTGTGTTTTGAGACCATGAGGGAGAGTGTCAAATAGAAAAAGATAATTTGAAAATATGGATGTGGTACACAAAACATTATGGTTCTTTGAAATATCATTCCCTTAAAATTAATTATCAACATGGAAAAATAACTGAATATATAGTAATTGTAAGAATGTGAAAATATAGATGGGGTACACAAAACATTACTCTTTTAAATATCATATCCTCAAAATTAAGCGGTAAAATAAAAAAAATAGCTCAACTTGTGCATTTTTATTTTGTTACTATTTGCAAAAATGAACATCAAAACCCATTATTTGAATAAAATGAACATCAAAACTCATTTATTTCGAAAAAATGACCATCGAAACTCACACTAAAATAGTTAAAATGGCTATTTTTAAACATTATACAAGATCATTTTATTGTTTTGGAGCCTAGAATACATATCAATACATACTTAAACATCATTTTATCATCCGCGAAACATAACGTAGACAATATTTTCACGAACTTAACAACTTAATTTTTGAAATATGCTCAATATTATTGATTTAAATGCGAATTAACGACAACATCATTCTAATAAAAATAAATGTTTCGCTAATTTAGGCATCTCAATTTAGATGTGTTATGACCAGCATACAAAGAGAAATATTCATCCAAAGAGAAAATGGTGATGTGTTCGGACCAACAAATAAAGATTGTGTTATTATTTTTTAGCCAAAGAGATATATTTTATTTAGAGATTCACAGCCATGCAGCAAATCACGGTTTCCATGGTGATTAAGCAAAGAATGAAAAATTGAAAATTCTCTGTGAAAACCGGGAAAACTTAAATTTTTCCCGACATCCTGGATTCCTAACCGTTAAAATGAGTGATGGTTTGTTAAAATCTGTTCAGTCATTTCCTCATAATTTCTATTACCAGAAACAAGGATTATCAAATTATATAAAAGGATAATAATTTATTTTTCTGGTCCTATATCGAACATCTCATATTGGTTAGGGCATTTATTGAACAAAATGAGTGCTATCACAACGTGATTAAATTTACTTATCCCCCGCTTCGATGGTCCAATTATTTAAGGCGTCACTCTCGCAATATATTTTTTTAAATTAGCACCGCATCTTACTACCCATTTGGGTTAGACGCTTAAGTACTAATTACGCCAATGGATTAAGAATTGGGAAGGTTGAATTTAGAGGAAGTTAACCCACATTTGTGTGGAAGAAGAGTGGAAAACCATTTAGGAAAAAACCACCCCAGTTCACCAGACCAAGATCCGAACCTTGATATCCCCGTCTTCAGCAGTTTAGCTCAACACGACTAGCGCGTTAGCCAACTACGCTACCGAGGCATGTGACAATAGATTAGCCTGCTGATGATGGGGTGTTTGGGGCTCGAATCTTATTCGGATGTCCTGAATATGTATTTTAAACCATGGTTTTCCGCTCTCCCTCAGTGAAAATGTGGTTACACTTCCTCTAAATTTAATCTTCATTATTCCTAACAAATTAGTGTAATTAGTAAATATGTGTACAACCAAAAATGGCAATAAGACACAGTGCTAAAAAAAAAAGAGGATTATTTATCGTTTTAAATCTAATTTTAAGTAGTTGAATACATAAAAAAAGAATTTTTGTTATCAAATCAAATATTAAGAAATATCAAGCACAAAACAAAAATATTAATTTCAAATGAATAAATTTGCAATACAAATTAAACAACTCACATATACATAAATATACTCAAAAATTGCATGTATAAGCGACCGAAAAATCTGACATTTGGAGAAATATCTTTTCATTGTTGCTCGTAAACAAATTTATATTTTGTATTTTCAAAGCCTACCTTGGTTCCCCTATAGCCACGCGACTGGAGGTAACTAGCTTTGTTCATTGGGTATCGGCTAACCTAACACATCTCCATTTATTAATCACTAATACTTGATACATGACGGCACAGACTCGTTTCCAAATACCAAACAAAAAGGCCTCAAAGTTTGACTTCCAATATAGCAACACCCCGCCAAGAGTAGTCAGGATTACAGCGCTATCACCGAACAGTAAAAAAAAAGCAGGTAGACTTTTTCTTTTTTTAAACTTTTTTGTCCCTAGCCTAATGGTATAAACATGTGGATAGCCCCAACGAGTAGTAAGACATGACTCAGAAAAAGAACTCATGTGAAAGTAAATAATAATAATATTAATAAAAAAAAATACTTTGTACCACACAGAATTTTTTTCACCTTTACCTAAAAATGGAGACACTGGAATAGAAATAACCGATATTGTTACAGAAACACAATGAAAAAAAGATAACTGGTATATCATTTCTCCAAAGTGCATATATTAAATAATATACAATGTTACATAAACATATTTAATAAAAAGTGGAATATCATGATTCTCCCAAGAGCAAAGATTAAATAATATACAATATTACAGAAGCATATTGAAAAAGAATAATGGAATATCATGATTCACCAAGCGCATACCTAACGGATCAGCGCTCTATGTCAGCAGATGATGATTATTTTAATTGTTCTGTTGCCAGTAGTTAGGTGCTAGTTTTGCTCTTTATTTTTTACTAGATTATGTAATCGCTACACGGCCTCCCCCTTTTCGATAATCTTTGGTTTTGGTACTTAATCAGTTTTAGGGTTTTTTAGATTCCTAAATAAAACTGCAATTTTCTATCTCATCAATGAGTAGTTTATTATTTTGTAAATTTTGAAAGCCACCCTTCATTTTGTAATTTCTAATTTTAGGATGTCTATGTTTATTTGGAGTGTATTAGTTATGTAGATTTTCAAATGCCCATTTCCAAGACCTATATTTAAAATAAATATTTTCTTAGGGATCAGAAATTATTGGTTTTATAAAAATTTATTTCATATCCAAGATGTTTACCCTTAATAGTCCTAGAACTTTGAAATTAGCCTATAAGTTTTTTCATAAAAGAGTCTGGGAGATATGATCTAAATTTGATACATCCGCCTATGAAAAGTAACCTATAAGTCATTTTACCTGAGAAAAGAGCTTACACCATTTTGTTTGTAAATGTTAAACTGTGTCTAGATAATAAATTTAATCAAAATAGTTTGAACCGATTTCCAGTTAATCGATTTTTACTCTTTACCGCTTTTAAGAGTAGATCGACAGTTCTAAAAATATTTCTTACATCCATTACTGTTTTTAGCCTGTGGCCTAGGTAAGTTTTTTTTCAAGCCATATATTTTCCACTACCGGCTTGCTAGGTCTGTCGTAGCTTCATATGCATTATAATATCACTTAAGACTGGGACAGACACAACATCCATTCCCCGACCATTAATTTATCATTGTGAAAATTTAAACCCACATCTAATCAATGATACATTTTTCGGCCATGTCAAAATCGAACTCGGGACCCTTAGCTCAGTAGACAGAGAGGCCAACGACTCAGATGAAGTGTGGGATAGTTACAAAAACACCTCTGCGAAAATGTATGAAAACCTTAGACACCAAAGTTTAGCCTAATCGATAAAATTATTTCGGCTCAAGGTCAATTAACAGACACTAAGACAGCTAGACACAAAAGTAATTGAGAAATTATTTTTCCCAGGTTTAGGAGGTCATCAAACGTCAACATATATCATAATCTCGAATTAGATATTTTTCTACGATAACAAAACTTCCTATCGCCTATGGATCACTAGAAAGTAAAAGTGGCTTAATAATGAATTTGTATTCACCTTATACATTAGGCTTAGCCCTATAATATTATATTTTATAGAGACAATTCTTATTTAACTTATACAATACACCAATTAAAATAGTGTCATCTCAAAATATATGGAATTTACATTGAGAAACCATCGATACTATACGATAAACCTCTGTAACAAACAGTTTCTTTTACAAAAACACGTGTAATTGTATTTTATATTTCATTTAAACTATGTTTTAGCCGTTTCAATCATTCAGCAAGGTGGTGAAGGAATGGGGAGGGATTTTGTCTGTCTAATCCTAATGTCCTGTACACACGGACAATGTTTCCTTTAATAATTCAGTACAAGTTAACTGTTACCTTACGTACGACTAACTTTAGTTGCTACAGTTGCCAAAACAAGTTTTATTTAGCGTCGCGTCTTACTAACCATCCAGGTAATACGCTTACGTAGATATACTAGCTACGCAAATGGTTTTAGGGATTATGAAGGTTATATTTAGAGAAAGTGTAACCGTATTTTTGAGGAGGGATAGTGAAAAACCATTTAGGAAAACCACTCACCCAACCAAGATTCGAACCTCGATATCACTGTCATTGGTAGTCTGGTCTACTGAAAGAGTAGCGCCTTGGGTCATGCGGTAACTGAATCCGGTAGCAAACCAAATTGCAACTATGATAGTTTTGTGTAATTTGGTAGTAGCGTAGGTCATAGTTATCAGCGGTGTTAAGGTACCAAAAAATGCACAGTTGAGAAAAATAAAATAAAACAAAATATCTTTATTTTGAAAACATGTTTGAAGAAAGTTGTTTTCAAGGTCACAGCCAGCCAATAATTTCTGGGTTTGTTTGGTGGGCACATCCCCCAAATGCTGGACGCTATAAAAAGATTCTAAATGTTAAACAGTTCTAGAAGCTGTCTGAAGTGTTTTTTATGGTAACATAAATCTCTAACTGCCGGAGGCTATGACAAATTAAAAATATAAAACATCTCTAGAAGGTCAATAAAGTAAATTTTATGGCAACATATCTGCCTAAAGGCTGGAGGTTAGGAAAAATCTAAATATTTAAACATCTATAGAAGCTCTCTTAAGTGTATTTATGGTAACATAGCCCCTAACTGCTAAAGGCAAGAGAAAATTCTAAATAGTAAACACCTCTAGAAGCGCTCTGAAGTGCTTTCTATGGTAACACAGCCCCCTAAGTTGAACTTGTATCTTAATTTTTATATTGTTTGACTCATAAATAAAGCTATATATATATATATATATATATATTGTTCATAAAATTTCGGGTGGGGGGGTTGAACCCCCAAATACCTCCTTGTTTTTTTAACTAAATATGTTTCAGATATATCTTATTAACTATTTATTATTCCAAATCGTTTCAAAATGTGCATGCATATATTTAAATGCATACATGCATACAAACAAAAACAATTTTCTGAAAGGATTATTAATATTATTGCTAAATATTATTTTGCTAATCATATTAGCTATCCTTCATATAAGAATGAAGACAATGACCGTGTGAAAGTGCGTCGTATATTTCGTAGTAGATAATTCTTTAGTTATTTAGTAATAACTGCCACTATTTTTTCAGTACAAGTTTCTCAACTGAATTTAGTACAAACATAACTACCACGTGTATGGGTCTTATTTCTATGCAAGCCATCTGGTTTTTCCTTGTTTCTTTTCTGATACCAAGAGTCTAGTGATTTGTTTGAAAATAAATTGCTTGATTTCGCTGTTGTGAAGAGAAGTTACACCTAGCGATCCCTGTGTTGAAGGATTCAACTTGTTTCATCGACCGCAACCATAGAAAGATAGATAGCATGTATTTGTCAAGATAAATATCAACTGGGCCTTCCTCTCATAGCTCGTACCAAAAAATAACATGATAGCAGACATAGCTGTTCCTGGCTTTCCAAATTTGGGGGAACACAAAATTATTATTACTTTCTTTCGCACCTCAAAGAGAAAGTTTTGTGATCGTCAAAAAAATCGAACTCGAGATTTTTATAAATATCGACGTTTCATGACCCGCTGAAACAAAAAAAAGTGGTGTTTGCAATGCCATCTGTCTGTCCGTTTGTACCTCGGGCTATAGCCAAAACTACTTTATAGATTGGGGTAAAACCTGGTATCTGGGCTTTTGATAAGATCCCCCAGAGGGATTTTTGGAATTATATCTAACCCTAGATTTAAGGGTAGTTTACTGAAGGGCAAAAAAAGAAAATATCAATTTTCTTGAAATTTGCTCTAACGATTTTAATTAAATTTTATATTTAGACACCGTTTATTGTTATAAATATGATGGTAGTTCCCATTTTCTCATGAAAATGACTGATGATACCTTACATGGGAGAAATTTTCCAATTTTCATCATTCCTCCACAAATATTTGAGATACGAAATAACTTATCATTGTAAAGTTGTAGAGCCATTAAAAATAAAAATATTTTATTTAAGTTACTTTTATAAAACAAATAGTTTCTGAGCTATAAGAAAATATATATACTTTTTAATTCAGGTTTTTGAAAATTAATTTGATTCATATGCTCTTTGGTTGACAAAGATATTTCTCTTTTCTTAATTATTTTGTAACAGTATTCCTAGTTCTAATACCATAGAGTACGTAAGTAACATTGTACAAATGAACCCTAGTCTAACACCAACCATCAGATACTTTGCTTGATACAAAAAATACTCTGTTTCATATGAACATGAATATTAATTCAAGATTTTCATCGCAACTCAGATCCTAATAAGTCAATACTTTTCTCAATAATATTTGAAAAAGGTCCAGGCACAGACTGAAGTTCGGACCAACGGGGTTTGACTATGTGCTAACATTCAGTTAAAAGGGGCCACCTTCCCCAATATGTGCACTATATAGAATACCTGTCTTGATGTCATTTATGTTGTAACCGGCGTGTTTAAGACCTGCCAGTACATCTGGTAGAGTTTCTGGAAGATATTCTAAAGATAACACTCCTTGTGAGGAATCGTTTTCAGCTTCTGAATCCTCGTTTGCCCCACTTTTCTGAAATTACAACCATTGATGTTTTTTTTTAATGTGTAAGTTAAATTCGAATATTACTAAACTTAACAAAGAAAAAGTAGTACCTCGTTGGAGTACCATAGGTAGTTGCTGGTTTAAATCAAATTGCAATTAAATCCGATGTTAAAGTTATGTATTGCTATTCTGAAAACCTTATTTTTACTTGTTTAGCACATGCTAAAAGTGTTTGATTTAAATCAGCAATACATAAGTAGTTTTCTAGTATTTAATTAATGCCAAATCTTAATATGAAAAACCTAATTTTTCAACTATCGAAAATGTTATAGGCTAAATATATGGGCTTACAAAATTATTTTTAAGTGAAACATTAAACAACGTATATCAACCAGTGGCAAATTGGATTATAACAGTGAAAATTTAAAAGTATACTTATCATTAGAATCAATCAATTAGCTCTATCACTGAGAAAGTAAAATTACAAATATATAATCTTAATCTATTTGTAATTTTACTTTCTCAGTGATAGAGTTGGTTATTAGGATAATCAAGTCTCGTTGATGACGGTGGGCAGGATATGTAGCTCAAATGGGAGAGTCTAGAACCTTGTTCAGGGGTGTTAATTGGCAAACCCAATAGGAAGAGACCATTGGGAAGACCTAGACGCAGATGGAAGGATAACATTAGAATGTACCTGAGGGAAATGGGTTGCTATGAGGTGAACTGGATAGAACTAGCTCGTGATAAAGATAGGTGGCATACTTTTGTAAATGTGGCAATGAACTTTCGGGTTTCTTATGTCATATAGTAAGTAGGTAAAACTCAATAAATGCAATACAAAACTTAAAAAAATAAATTGACAATCTGCTCTAAGTATTTTGTTAGTTTTATATTAGACCAGAGCAATTAAGTACACATTTAATTACTGATACTCACCCAATTTCTCACTTTATAATATCCGATATCCCTAATTTAAGATATAGAACTCGTGTCTTGTTTCCTTCAATGATCAACGTAAATACATATGTGATATTTAGCTGCTATCTGAATTCCTTTACGGTTCCGATTCTTATTTAATTATTCACTGTGTTATAAATAAATAAAAAGTATGTTATTGCTGTGAGTGAACAAACCACGTCCTGTAAGCAGAGGTTGATAAAATGTTCGCAATAACGCAACATGGAGACAAAATATCCCACTAGGAATTTGTTCAAAATAACGTTTGAACTTCAAAACTGTAAATATGACTGGAATACGATATATCCTTCCCTGGAGAGATAAAACAACATATGTTAGCTCTGAGAATTGAATTTATTATAAAAAATTGGTATAGTTATGATACAGTTTGGTCATAATCAGACAGTATGAAAGAAGATGTGTTCAAAAGTGACACAACTAAGAAAGTACACCTGTAAATTCCATTAATTAGTTATATTTAGCGTATAGCCAAAACGGGTAGTAGGACGGGGTGCAAAAAAATATATATTTCCCAACAAGATCTAAAATAGCTAGCTCTACATAGATTTTTATTGGAGGAAGCAAATAATTTCATAATTTTTTTGTAAGGATAATATATTATTTATAACCAATTTTTTTTTAACAAAAAACGCTCACACATTTCGTAAATTCTTTGTTAAAAGCCATGTGGTACTTGTTTGTCTTACCAGAAATGTGTCCAAATTTTTTCAAACTTTCCGATAAGATACAATGCTTAAACTTTGTACACTGATTACATAAATATTGAACTTACATTAAAAATTATCACAATTGAGAATATTTGCAGGGTACTGGTCCCAGAGGAGATCCAGCACACCGCGATCACGTGTCTAGAATTATAGATACAGTTTTGGTTTATGAAGCATGCTATCTTTATGAGAAATATCCGAAACTTGAGGAAAAAAATACCGATAACCTGGCATAGCCATGAACATATCATGTTTTGTAAACTATAAAATTGATATAAAAAAACAGATAACAGACTTCGTGAGTAATTCTATGTTGGACCTGTCAGATTCAGGCCTACCCTCTTTTTATTTTCGTATATAACGGTCAACTGAACAATATTTGACATTTAAATAATCTATTAAGTATTGTATAAAACAATCTAAATATATTTAATTTTAGTAGTTCTTACGAAAATATTTACTAAAACTATAATCGAGTGATATGCATTTAGCCATGTATTATTAACGCGCATCGATGCTAGAGGGATTTTTCTTTTGTAATTTATTATTTTTGTTTTGTTCTAACTCTAATTTGGGTGCATTACCTTTAGCTAATCTTCTGATCCATATCCCTTATAATAAGTCTATAAGTATATAGTAATTTCTTATGTTAAAACCCATGCATTAAAAACAAATAACTGCGATGATACTGACTTTTCTTCCTTTGGAGAAGCCATTCCGGTAAACTGATAGATAGATGTTCTATTTAATTTAGTAAAATCAATATGTTATCCAAAACGTTTCTAGTAAAATTGGATGTACTCACAACACACATTTATTTTATATAAACGTTCTTTCATATATATACAGTTTTCTATACGTTGTGTGTTTGGAGAATCTTACGTACCAAGTTTGAAGTTTCTAATTCAATTGGACGTAAAACGCCAATATGTGCGTCATTAAATGAAAACTCGGTGAGTTAAAAGAAATAATATCAAATTTAAAACAACAAATATCTTTTGTCATTAAAATATAATATATTGTTAGTTTTGATAAAACCATCCTATTTAAAATATATTGAATATTTAATCCTTTTTATATGTACGACTAATCCTTATATATATTTATAAAATGATTAGTCATAGCTTACCTGTTTGTCTTGAACTTCTTTTTTAGTTTGTTGCCCCATCTGTTCACCGTGCTGCAGGGCTTTCAACATCTCTTGTTCTTCTTCTATAACTTCTGCAATGGACTGTTCCAGAGTCTTGCCAACTAGGAGGTCTAAAATAGGCTCAACTTCACCATTGAAATCGAACAACTAGAAAAAAGATTATAGGGATCATTCACTACAAATAACGCTGCTCTGTTTTTACTTTCTCTCTATCTTATAGGTAGAGAAAGTATGGTGATCGTCAAAAAAATCGAAGTCGAGATTTTGATGAATTTTGACGTTTCATGACTTCCTGAATCCGAAAAAGTGGTTTTTGAATTTCCGTCTGTCTGTCTGTCTGTCTGTCTGTCTGTCTGTACCTCCAACTAGAGCCTAAACTATTTTACCGATTGAGCTGAAACTTGATATCTAGGGTTTTCATAGGGTTGCCCCGAGGGGTTTTTGGAATTGGATATCTACCCCTAAAATTAAGGGTAGTTTACTGAAGGG
>CABFWB010000985.1:177362-187530 GCA_902151455.1 Timema bartmani
TATGTATGTATGTATGTATGTATGTATGTATGTATGTATGTATGTATGTATGTATGTATGTATGTATGTATGTATGTATGTATGTATGTATGATGTCAACTCGAAGGTTAGTTGAATCCTCAACAGTTTCACCGTCAGCTGTAAAGCCTAACTCTAGACAGTACTGAAGAGGTGAACTAGGGAAGTGAGGAGTGAGGTAGTCTTCCGTTGCTCTACTCACTAAGCTAAAGGTACATCAGTCTTTCAAGCCCACCAAAATGTATATGCTACACCCCAATATTAAAATTGCACATTTCATGAGTTGGGTAAATTTCTGCTTATTCAGTGAGCTGGCTTCTTCATTTGACCAGTTCAAGAATTGATATAAAAATTGCATTACCTTTTATTTATTTCATTAAATGGAAATTATCTTACTACAAGCTTAACTGAAATTTGGTTTAAGATATTATATCAAACCAACCCAACCGAATTTAACTTAACTTTCCATTCTAAAACGATTAAAAGTTAAGCTCACTTAAAGAACAACAAACTTGTTCTTCACTTGTTCATTTCACGGACATGGCAAAACTACTCCAGAACATGATTTGGGTAATGATTGGACCTGCCCAGTTGATGAAATAGCCATGTCGTGAACTGAGCAGTATAAGCGTTGCACATTCCATGAACTGGACTATTTTTGTCCAGTTAATGAGATGGTCAAGAGGGGAGGTCAATTTATAGAATGAGCAGAAATTTGCCCGATTCATGAAATGGGCAAATTCACAAATGTGGTTTAACATATATTACCAATTGACGCTACAAGCGACACCATCACTCCATTCATCACAGAGACTAGCTGTGTATTGAATGTTATCACTACTATCGTTAAAACCTCTGCCACTTTCATGAATGTCAGAGCCATAAGTGAGATTGAAACCGATCAATGAATGTAACAACTTGCTATAGCCCATGATTGCATTCAGCTAAGATTAAATACTGGGAATTTGTAAACTAAATCTTTCCATTTTTTCAACACTTCCCAAAATCATTTGTTTCTTGGCCTTGAGAACACCAGTCAACAGTGCTAACACTGTGAGCTTAGTTTGTTTATGAAGTTAATATGACAAACTAGAACAAATTATTTTTAATAGTATTTTAAACGCGTATGTAAATAAAATAAGTCTTATATGAGTGGCATTTAGATATAATGTCAATGCTCAAATTCTGTCAAAGTTATTTTAAAACTGTGAAAAAAAATGTGTTTTTTAAGAAATACCTGATATGATAGAAACAAAATAGAGTCATTTTTCAAGTAAGCATTAAAAATTATTCATTAAACACATTATTTTTAATTTAAAAAAAGCTAATTAATTTCAAAGTGCATGGTTTTGTAATCATTATTCTGGATAGTGCAGATGATTCCAGTAGAGTTCAGGGATTATAATCAGCTGCGCAATTTTCCCTCCAGTTTTTTATTTTTAACCTCTATAATGGGGTGCCAACCAATCGTTATGGTTTTTAATTTCATTTTTTAATTTGTCCTTATTTAATTGTTTTATATTACTTCAATTTGTGATTATGGTCTAAAATCCCTCCTGCATTTTTTTAACACCGAGGGGTTGAACCTTTTGGGCAAAGCTGTTATATTAGGGCTTAGCTCTTTGGTTTGACGGAAATTTAACCCTCTGGGCCAGAGCTGGTTGGTGGTTTGGTGTGAATATTTGTAGGGGCTTTGACAATCTCGTCTAGAGAACGGGTTTTGCGAACTCAAAAATGAACTATTTCTTATCATTCTTCTGTTTGTTATAATTATGATTAATAAGCCGGGGATTTAAATAATTGGTGGACAGGGCTGCTCTGACACATGGGTAGTTATTTGTGTAGGCAATGACTTTTACATTTTGGCAGACAGAGTTGATCTTTAACTAAATTCTGAGAAATAGTTTCAAACTGGTCTTGATGTACCAATACCTGGGCATGAATGACAGCTATCAGGTGAGGTTTTCCACTTGTGCAGTGCAGCGAGTGATTTTACAGAATACAGATACACATTTTAAGCTAGCAACAGTTATTTGGAGAACACACTACTGGGTACGTTATTAGGGCCCTCACATAACCTATGCTGACTAAGGTTCCAGCCAAGGGCTTCAATGAAAGTTCGGTCACAGCTGTCTCCAGCTCATACCAACCAATGTCTGCTTTCAATCATTCCCTATACGTCTGACTCTACCATGAATCTGTGCACCTCTTTCTTTCCTACCAACCTCTTCTTTGGCCACTTGTACACCCCTTTATTTTCTACAAACATCTTCTTAAGCCTCGTGGAAACCACTCTCTTTCCTACCAAACTCTTCTTCGAACTGAACACCCCTTTATTTCCTGCCATCTTCTTCTTCAATCACCTGTAGACCCCTTTATTTAGTACCAACCTCTTCTTTGAACACCTGAAAACTATTTTCTTTCGTAACAACCTCTTACACGACCCGAACACCATTTTCTTTGATACCAACCTCATCTTAAATCAACTGAAGACCCCTTTCTTTCCTACCAGTTTTCTTCTTCACCCCTCTGAACACCATTTTTCGTACCAATCTCGTCTTTGAACCCCTAGACAACCCTTTATTCCCTACCAATCTCTTATCTTTCCTCCCAACCCTTGTATTCCTGAGAGCATTCTTGAGAATATCCAGTTGTTTTTCTGCAAAGTAAAATGGGATAGGCCATTTAAGATGGACATGGAAGGGTTCAGGAATACATTCCCTGAATACCCCTTTCTTTTCTAACAACCTTTTATTTATCCTCCTGAAGACCCCTTTATTTCTTAACAAGCTCTTCTTTGACCCCCTGAATAACCTTTTATTTCATACCAACTTCTACTTTGATCAGATGTTTTAAGTTTTTTTTTACCAAACTATTGTAGAATAGAGCTAGTTTAAATCAGTCTAGCACTCAAAACCTTAGCTAATTAAGTTTTTAGGGTTATACCTCATACTTAAACTCACTAATCCTTAGCATTAAGTCCCACTTTTAGTCTTTAATTTGACCTCGCCCCGGTGAAGGGTAAGTATTTCAATGTGTCCCAATTTTTATTTTCAGGGGTATTCTTTTGTTTGTGCACCCGGTTCTGCATCGCCAACAAGTAATGTATACGTACGTTCCTTATCAATATTGAAATTTTTCTTTTCAAATATTTTTTCTTAATTTTTCTATAACTGTGCCCTACCAGCCTCGGTGGTCACATGCGGCACTCCAGCAACGAACTAAACTGAGGAAGACGAGGAGATCGGGATTAGAATCCCGTTTGAGTGCACTGAGGTGTTTTCCTAATTTTTTTTCCACTTTCCCTCCACGCAGATGTGGTTACACTTGCTCAAAATTTTACCTTTCTCATCCCTAACAAATTAGCGTAATTAGTCCATATGCGTAAAACCCGAACGAGTAGTAAGACGTGATGGTAAGAAATAATAATTATAATAGTGTGCACTGAAAATAGCCTACCTCCCCAGGGTAGACCTGTGTCTCAGCTTCAGCAGTAACAACAGCTGGAATGAAGGGTGGTGACACCGGTCTGTCGAGGAACGGGTCAGTCTGACAGCTAGCTTCCGTTTCACTAGGGCGTTCAAGCAGCTACAAACATAAAATATAATTATACGCTGGAATTACAGCATGTTCACTTTGTCCTAATAAACTTTAGGCTAGAGCCGTACCAAAGGGCTGGTGTTTCAGGGCCTCAAACACCTCCCAAAATCAGGTGTTCCAAAACCGGGCGGTTGAAAGAGGCTGGGACAAATTTGAGCCCCCTCTCTCTCAATATTTCCCAACGACATTAAAAACACTTCTATACAAATATTTTTAATCATCGTTTAATTAATATACCTAGCCCGTGGTTCTAGATGGGAAATTAATATGCCAATTATTATCATGCAAAAGCGAAAATTTAATTAATAATCATAAACACCTCCCACCACCAGTTTGGTAAATTTAATTAATTGTAGCTTATGGCTATGCTATAAAAACGTCACTGAAGAGGGTCAGAATTGTGTTTCCTTTTTATCTAACATTACTTAAGAGTTGTTTTGAAAGAATGCACAAAGATTAACAATATAGTCTCTATGCCAGTTAAATGAACTTTTCTTTGAGTATATAACGTTGTGTGGACAACATGCTGAGACAATCTCTGAGCTATAAGGGATGCAAGGTTATTTTACAGTAGAATAATGGTATTTGTTAGTGCATAGGACTGGTATTTTGACAAGTGCGATTTCAATCAAATATGGAAACAGTTAATGCTAGGTGGTTGATTTTGGCAGAATTTTCTCTCCAGTAATTGTTCCTGAAGAAATTAAAGAATGAAGGGATGAATATTTTATAATGGTATTAAATTAATTTAACTTTTTATCCGAACGTGTTTATCAAAAACATTTTTATGTTTTTCATAAACAGTATTTATATTAACAATATTATTAGAATAATATAAGTTTTAAAAAATTTGATTAACTGTTTTTAGTAAAGAATATTAATAGTCATTATGACTGTTTTTCCAAAAGAAATTCTAGAACTCTTAATAAATAATGCTTCCTGGCTAAAATACATTGTTATCAGGAAGCCATACAAGAAAATCTTAGTTATTAAAGTAAATGGTACGACATACACGTAAATATATTCTAGGATACTCTTTTATAGCTTTAAATAAAATTTTCAGAAATTGACTATTACTAAACCATCCTTTAAATAAATCTTCCCCTTAAAAACAAACATGATATTTTGTTAATCATATGAAATATTCTTAAGATATAAATTTTGAACCAAATTGTCAAAGCCGTTTATTTTATTTAAAATTATCAAAGATCAATTATTAATAACCAAGCCTTAAATGATTTTCTTACAAAAATAAAAATAAAATTTTAATTTTTAAGCATAAAATTTCCAAATCTCATTTAGAAAATAGTATTTGAAATTCTTTCAAATAGTTTTTAAGACTTAAGTATCAGTCATAATCAAGCTTCCTTTAAAATGTAAATATAAGGAGTGTTAGAGCTCCCAAATAATACCGTATACTTGGTTTTTGGGTAAAAATTCATTAAGGTAGTTTACCGCTGAGTTGTTTTTGAAAATTTTATGTATTTTGAAAATTACTCAAATTATTTTGTTTAAAAGTGTATATCTGGGGGTGTTTCAAACGAAAAGTAATTAGGATCAAAGTGGTATCTTAAGTTTTTTACATTATAATTAATTTTTTATATTCTTTTTTCTAAAAATGACTAAATTTGGTAAACTTGAATATTTTTGACAATAGCTTTAACGATTTTGTTCAATATTGGTATCGGGGGACTATTTAACGGGTTATATATTAATATATCCTTTAATTCAAGGGAGTTAAGCTACGACAATCTAAATTGAAATCTTTCAAAATTTTCTTGAATATTGATTTTAAAATGGATATCTGAGAAAAGCTTTTCATGATAAATAGGAATATATTATTTTTACAAATTAAAATTAATTATAAAGTTGTTTACAAATGACTTGTTTTTGACCATTTGAAATTTGTTAAAAATATTTGAACAATTTGGTTTAAAGTTTATATATCAAAAATATTTATTGTGATTAATAATAAGATGTGTTTGTGACTATAAGAATATAAGAATGAGGAGAAAATAAATTAGAAATTGAGTGAGTGAAGAAAAACATTTATAATAACTATTCCTTTTCCACTTTATATACTAATTTAAGTGATGTTATTCAAGCAAGATCCAAGTTCTCAAAATTTAAAATTACAAACTGGCTTCATAACAAAGTGGGGTGATCATATTTTATAAAATGAAAATCTTAAAACATTCTTTTCTTAAAACAACTCCCTTTACGCTAATCTCATATTTTTTTTATAATACGTTTATTTTTGGATTCCTTGAATATCAAAGAAGGAAAATCTACAATAAATATAATTAAAATATGATCTTAACATCTAACTTTGAGATTTAGCTTGTTTTAAAAACTGAAAGCTAGGTTTTTTAACGTAAAAAAATATATTTCATTTTAGTCCTTTTATTATATTTTTTATTCAGTAGATTTAAATTTAAAATGTTTAAAATACAAACGTAATAATCTGTGGCAAACAAGCCACCACAACCAAGATAATATAAATATCAAAATAGTCGATATAAATTAAATCATTTTCATTTATTTGAGGTATTCGACATGCACTTTCTGAATTGATTTATATATCATCACACGACTTATGAACTAACTTGAATCTATAACAGACACAACATCCAGCCCCCGTCCGTTTATTTATCTCTTTAATAATTGTGATAGAATAAACCACATTTCACCAAAGATATATTTTTCAGCCATACCAGGAACCAACACCGGGACAATCAGCTCATTAGGCAGACAGGCTACCAAATGAGCTAAGGTGGTGAACCAGACTAGTTAGATGTAGTCTTAAATAAGATAGGATGATATGAAAGGCAGACAGAGTTAAGGTACGTATTTTTAGTTTGAATTGATAAAAAACCTTTTTGCCAAACTAAATAAAATATTGCTTCAGAAAATAAATTTAGTTTAAGTTTAAAGGATTTTTTAACAGATCTTGAATACTTTTTATGGGAATTGTGGAATTTTACGTTTTAAATAAGGGGAAAATGTTCAAGTAAAAATTCGCGTTGACTATGACAAATATTCCACAACCGTTTATGAAGTTGATTATACAGAAAATTAAACTACGCCAATGAACTATTGAAGAAATATTCTAAATTAATCTGACCAAAAAAGCTGATGCTACAAAACTAACAATGCGTAGGCCTACTTTAATTTGCATTCCCTTCCTACCTACCTTACAGGCTGTCAAATGTAAATGAACTCTAATTGCTTAACTTTGACTTCTATATGAGTCTATGACTATACACTTACACTTTGGAGTGCATCTATGTTCAAAAAAAAGTCACATGGTAAATATCATTCAAATTTCCACCTTAAAATAGAAGAAAAAGAACGAAATTGATATTTTAAAGGTAAAGGAAGGAACTCCTTAGGAATGGTAGAAAAAATAAAATTAATTAATTGCCACCCTGTCCATTTACCTTACCCAGTAGTTACGCTTACTATGAAAGAAGGGGACTGTACCGTGGCTACAAACTATCTTCGCCACCACCTAAAAAAGGTGTATACACACCCCATTTTATCGGGAAATTATCTCTTGGTATGGATCCTCAACGCAAGTCAACACAGAACACTATTCATCGTTCAAGTTGGCGAGTAACTAGAAAGAAGACTCGGAATGCCATGTGATCCCGTTCGCTAGCCCCCGAGTTGAAGACGCTGCGCAGGCGCCAAAGCTTGGGGAAGCAAGCGACAAGTGCTATCACGTGTGTCGCCCTACCCCTTCTTAATCTTCATCTCGACGTTGTGTACAGGCGTCGATGCGTGAGCCGTTTCCTGACTAGCCAAAGATGACTTCATCGGTCATGGAATATATCCCTACCATTTTTTCCCACTGTTCTAAATGAAATATAAGCTGATGCCCAGACCGGAACGATCACTCTTTGATGCAATTAGGATTTAGGAACTTACACCATGTAAATGTGAATTATTTTGGAAAGGTTTTTTTATAATTTTTTTAATTGGAAAAATAAAGAGTGACTAAACTCTTCCTAAATTATATAGGGATCCAATTTGATCATGCTTCGGCATATTTATTTATTAATTTTGTACTAAATTAATTTTCCTGATAATTAGATTTTTTTGGTTACGGGCCTGTTATGGTCTTATGCCTTTTAGTGCTGGTTAGGTTATATTATTCGCAAATCAAATTAAGAAATTTAATCTTTGTGCGCTATTTTGCACTATATTTTGTTTGGCTATATTCTTACGGTTGTAGTGTGTCTAGATGAATATAATATGGTTTGGTATTATATTTTCAATTTCTACGCGATTGTAAAATTTGGTAAATGATTCTAATTTGTTAAAATTTTATTATGGACTAAGTAAATAAGTTATAAGGATATTAAGCTTTTGGTGTGTAGGCTACCCCCGCCTCATGGGTTGTTAGATGAGAATAATGACATTACTTGTAAATATTGTAGCCAGGGGTATGGTTATGAGCAGAAATTTATTAGTTGGTATGTATAAGTTATGAGATATGATATGTATAGATATTCTGACCAGCTTAATTTCAGATATTCATAGGTATCTTTTGATTGGCTTAGCCATGTTGATTTGACGATAGGGTGTATTCCAGATTTCATTTCGTTTTGATTATTGTTCGCAATAATTAACTTTGTTTTCTTTTGAATTGGTTCTGTTAACTTATTATGAATGTTCTTTAATCTAGATGTATGCATTAAGTACTCTGTAACCTTATCTTTTTTTTTTTACTTAAGTACATGTTTTCGCTTCCCAATAAATATTGTTGGATTATTTGCTATTGCACACTGTCCGAAATCAATAAAATTAAGATTGTTAACCTTTTGATTATTATTTCTGATAGTAAAACGTCCTTTAGGCTATTGTCAATTTCATGTCATTTTTTATTCATTTACATAAAGCAAACCCTAACATCCTTAACTTGAATAGTTGAATACTTTAATTTACTGAGAGTTAACACTGCTAGGTTTGGGTACTTGGGTTTTACATATTTGGGTGTGGGCCAAATAAAGACCCCTAGTGATCTACTTTTATATTCTTTGTCTTACAACGACTTCTCTATAGAGATGGGTTGATGACTTTTTCTGAAAAAAATATAATTTATGGCCTTTTTGATTAATTTAAACCATCTATTTTCAACCCTTTTCAACTCATGGCACTTTTAACAAGGGTATTTATTCATCAAGATACATCATTAGTTTTTTTAAGGAAAGATTGTATCATTAAAATAACAAGTTTTAAGATTGTGTTTAAAAGTACAATGGCTAAAATTCTAATAAATTTGTTATTTATAAAAATAATGTTGATCATAGATTTTAAAATAAAAATTTCTTTCTTTTAACCACACATTTTTTCTTTATTTTCTTTTATCTTCCCCCAAACTCCCACGTCACATCGGCAAACCCTTCACGTCACACTGGTTTAAAAACTCTAGTGTATATTATGATAACAAATTCTGATTTTCTTTTATGCCTGGAAACTTTATTCATCCATTGATTTCAATCCAGATGGTATCAAGTAATTTAAGGACCTAGACGTTGTTAGCCAGTGTTAAATACCTCCTCGAGAAACTTCTCGGTTTGAACGTTCTCGTGTCTCCTTCCAGTCACTGGTGGTGGTGTCCCTCTGCCCTTGTTTTTGTATTGGTCAGCCTGGGCCCTCCGCCTAGCTAATGCTCGGCGTCTAGCCTCATGCTGTCTTGCTGCTTGAGTCTCCCCTTCATCCGTCTGCAACCATCGAACAGAACATGGTCACGTCAACAATCACAATATTTACTCTGTCATATGATTAACTTTTAGATATGATCTCTGAAGATATAAATATTATTAAGAGCCCGTCTTACTCCACGGAAAACACCTAACTTAGGTAATACAGACCTAACAAGACACCTTAAGAACCCGTTTCACTCCCCGGATAACACCTAACAGATAATACAGGTCTAACAAGACGTCTTAAGAGCCCATCTAGCCCCCCAGATAACATCTAGCTTGGGTGGGTAATACCGCTATAACCAGACGTTACATCGTTGTGTGGTATTTTGCATTCTACTTAAGAGAACAGTGAAATTTAAACCAATGAAACCATGTCATCCTATTTTTAAAAAAGGTGACTATATTTAAAAAGGGTGATTTTATTACTATGATATTCTCTGTTTTTCAGTTGTCAAATGAATGATGCAAAAAACCAAACGTTTTAATGTTTTCTGGTTCGAGAATAGTCTTGTATATAATAATATCCCAATTAAGCGGTCGTGAGATGGATTCTTAAAATAACTATTGCATCAATTTCCTGTTTATATATATATATATATATAAACTCTAAAAAGGATTTTTTACATATATATTGATCCTTCTATCTGTTTTTAAAGCTTATCTTTCTTGGCTTCACTATACAGCTTATAAGCTAGAGCCATACTGTGATCGGTCAAGGCAAGATTGCTACCTTCCAGGGTAGACGGAATATTAGTATGAGTGTGTGTGTGTGTATATATATATATATATATATATATATACATATATATATACATATACATATATATATACATATA
>CABFWB010000985.1:188337-199708 GCA_902151455.1 Timema bartmani
CCAAACCCTTCCTTCACCTCTGACAAGATGTGTATTAATCACAACTTGTGAATGTGAGGAATGCCAGGCCTCCACCGTGGTTCGGATCCCACGTTAAACTGTAGGTCCTCCATTTCATCTCACAACCACCCTACATTACACATTAGCGTAAGTGCGTATAACCCGAACGGGTAGTAAGACGCGGTGCTAATAATAATAATAATAGTAATAATTGTCTATTCGTTTTGTTTCATAGGTATTGATTATATCTGTCAACAGCGAGAGCTGCATGGAACATTACCTGAAGTATGAATACGTAAAATTATATTTACTAACTTTTATAGCTGTTGGATGGACTGTAGACTACTGGTTGTCGCAGAGCGTTGAGCGAAACAAAAAGGGGATCAATTTCCGGTTTCTTCAGTTTAACAATACTATTGAAGTACCTTATTAAACCAGGCTTGTCACATTTTACCGATCATGTTGTAGCGAAATAGTGTTAAATAAGTACCGTTTTATACGAGGACCACCTGTACAAGTTTTAAAGTGACTGATTACCCAACGATTTTCATCCTTGATAATAATTATATTTACTCCAATTCAATATAATCGCGGAAAATATAAGGTCTCAAAACAATTAAAAAATGTTGATTCTGAAGTCAATTAATCAATTTATTAGTTATTTATCTATAACAATGTTGTACAATGTTTTGATTTTTATAAATTAAAAATATACAACATTGGTATCGATGCTTTATAACTACTTAAAACATATATTTACATATATATATATATATATATATCTAATCTGAATATTTAAAATTCATTAAATAATTTAAAGATTTAGAGATATATTATGGTAAAATCTATGGGCAGTGTAATGTATCTAAAATTGACAAATTCATCGTTACCCACAATGGAGAAAAATTAACAGTTTAAATTATTGTTACTATCACATTAGAATCTAAGTTTAAATATGTATTTACAGGGCTATAAATCATACGAACAACTTACTTACATAATCTATGGCATTAAGAACTCCAAAGTTTATTGCCATAGTTATAGAAGTACGCCAGCTATCCCTATCTTGCGCTAGTTCTATTCAATCAACCTGATTACACCCTATCCATATCTTGAGCTAGCTCTATCCAGTCCACCATATTACGCCCTATCTCTTTCAATTACATTCTAATGTTATCCTCCCATCTTTGTCTTGGTCCTCCAATGGTATCTTCCCGTTGATTTTGCCAGTCAGTAACCCGAACACGGTTCTAGATTCTACCATTCACGCTGTATGTCCGGCCCACCGTAGTCTGTGACACTTTATTATCCTAACAATGTCTTGTGATAAGTACAGAGTATGTACCTCATAATTATGTGACCTTCTCCACTGCCCAGTATCATCATCCCTTTTTGAATCAAATTTCTTCTTAAGCACCTTATTTTCGAACACCCTAAATTTGTTTTCATCATGTAAGGCAAGAGATCACGGATAACACCCATAGAGAACAACCGGTAAAATTATTGTTTTGTATATATTGAATTTTATATTCCTTGACAGTGGGCGAGATGTTAATGACTTATTGATCGAGTAATTTCAGTCCCGACTGTATTCTTTTCTTAATTTCCAATCTAATATCATTATTGTTATTTAAAATTTTTCCTAAATATTTAAACTCATTGACCCTGTCAAATGACATGTTGTTCAAAGTGAAATTTAAATCATCAACCCTAATCTGTGTTCTCTCTATGATCATATACTTAGTATTTTAGGCGTTCACTTTTAATCCTATTTCCTTTCTAGCCTCTAATAAAATTTCAGCATTTCTAGAAACAGTTTCCTTACTATTGCACAACAAATCTAAATCATCTGCGTATCACAATAGCCCCCATTTAATGTTAACCCTTCCAGTGGCGTAGCTAGGGCTGGTGTCACTCCCATAGACCTCCTCCCGTAACAGACCACACACAATTCTTAGTAATGTTTTTCGTACTAATGTTACTCGTAAATCTTAATTCCCGTATATCACTAAAAGTAATGGCAGTAGTAGTGACATAAACAACTTTCAAAATTAAAATTACACCTTAAAATAACAATATCATATGCATAACCCAAGTATATTTACATGTATATTTTTTCATGGTGTTCAATAAGAAAACAACAGAGTTTTAATTAAAAACCACATCAAAATTATGTTAATTTAAACTCATTAAACTTTACCGTTGCATGAGCTACATTAATGGAAAAGTTTTGCATAATCAATAACGCCCCAAATGATGTAGAAGTTGTGGAAAAAAGCATAATGCGATCTACTCAAATTATTGTAGATTAAATACCGGAAAGTTTGACAAAATCAGCAACTATTAAAACACCAGCAGCAACAAAATCAACAGCGCGTGCATAATAAATTAAAACGTCTTTTTAATTTGGTAGTAAAGTATAGACAACTCTTCCCGGAGCGTATGCCCATTAGAATGTTCAAAAATTAAATTAATATAGATTTGGCTTTATAGATACATACATACAGTACATATTAGCTCTGCCTACGAAATATGTTTTTGTGATTATTGCTAACTACAGGGATGTATAGTTCTTATAATAATAAAAAAAATTCTGCCGATAAACTAAACAAAATTGGTATGAACAGTCACATTGTTTTCACCCCCTCTGATGGTGTCATCCGGTGTGGTCCGCACTCCCCGCACCTCCTGGTAACACCACTGAACCCTGCCCTACTCTCTTACATTACCCTAATAGCATACTCTAAGGCTAGATTAAAAAGTAATGGGGAAAGTGCATCTCCTTGCTTCAATATATTATCTATTTAAAAGTTATCTAATAAGTGACATCCAAACCGGTACCCTGCCACGCGTATCGGTCTAACATACCTCAATTAGTTGACAAGATTTTGGGTGTCCCAAACTTAACTAAAATTTCGTATTATGTATTTATTATAATGCAGGAGAGCATACCTAATCAATTGTCATGCCCTTAATTTAAATTTAATTTCTGTGTCGGATTTTTATAACCCCATCTTACTACCCGTTTGGATAATAACTACGCTTATATCATAGGGATGAATAAGTTGGAATTTAGATGAATTGTTCTCAAATTTTCGAGGTGGTATAGTGGAGAACATTTAGGAAAAATCAGCCTCAGTACACCCTGCTAGGTTTAAAACCTTGATCTTACCGTCATTGGCAGACCAGTCTATTGTGAGTGTGACACCTTAGACCATGTGGCTACTTAAGTGTGTAGTAGGATAGTTAATAAATAAACATATATTAGTTTTTGCAAACCTGGTATTTAACAAGATAGCTAATGTTTTCTAATCTTCATAATTAAATATTTCAATCGTGAAGATTGTTAGTGTAGCTAAATAATTTCATTACTTAGTTGCTTGGAAAGAAAATAAGGCAAATTATATTGGATATGATTTTTTTTTAGTTTAAACAATTAAATTATATTATAAACTATATAATAGCAATTTACTTTAAGATTTATGATATTATAATGGAATTAATGTAGAGCTTAATTTTAAAAGCCTTTTGGATAACAAACAAAATCTTACATACTAATGGTGGTCTCACGCACATATTTTGTGTACTTTCAAATATTTTCCCATTTAATTGGAATAAGTGTTTCTGGCAATGTGGTCTCTAATATATAATCCGCATAGCCAGTGGTTTGTGTTTCTGACACACAGAAACACATATTTCAAAATATGTAGTATATTCTAATTTCTTTCTTACATTTTATCTACAAATAAAGTATGAATATGTACTGTACTTAAGATGGTCTCATTTTAGTGTTGCATACGTTGATTACTAAACGACAAAGTAAATAAAATAACTATAACTAATATATTAATCTGAGATATAACAATATTTAAAGTCCATCAATGTAAATCAAAAAAGTTCTTTTTGTTCAATGACCCAATACATTTTTCGATTTTATTTTGTAGTGTACTTAGAGAGTTTTCACTAGTAACTATATATTGTATGATATACCAATAGTAAGGCTTGATAATTACATTAAATTAAAATTGGTGAGTGTTATGATACATGCATGCATACATACATACATACATACCTAATCACGGCGTTACCTTACGGAGTAGGCAAAATACTGTACATATAGCTCAATAAACTGTGCATATATCTAAAAAAAACTCCGTACGTATTCCATCCTCACTAACTTTCTCCACACTTCACTTTCCTTGCATACTCAATTTGCTTCAATAATATCTATACACCGAGTCATACATGGTCTTATATTCTTAAAACTCTTAATGTTTCTCTTTTTCACACATTCGTCTATAGCATTTAACCTACACTTTCCTTTTGGTACAAACATTCTTCCATCACATATTGGCGAAATACATTTTATTTAGTACATCAATATTAAATATGTATGTAATAATTTGCTGAATAAAAACACACATAAACCAGACAGCGAGGGGTAACCAACTCAGAGGTCCTAGGTACAATAATCAGGTATTTTATCTATAATAAATAATCTGTGACTAGCTTTGCTGTATTTATTTTTCAGAACTATCTCAAGTGGATTAAAAGTACTCCAATTATTAGTAAAATCTATATGAAGTTAGGAACAGAAAATAAAATAGTTATACTCTTTTTAATTCATTGGGGCGAGAAAATTAAAATAAAAGATTTGTCAGCTTTATAGTTAATATTATATGTTCAAGAAATTTATTGAAATAATTTAATATATTTTGATTTTACTTTTAACCCCAAGCTGTATCAATAAAAGGATAACAGTAAAATATTTGATTCTAAAAGGTGATAAATAACTCCAACTATCTACAAAAATAATTTAATAACATCTATAGTGCCATAAGCAAGAAGCATGCATTTCATCATGACATTAGTGAAGGAATTTGCAATTAAAACTAGAGTAATGATTAAAAATGGTTAAAAAAATTGTGCTAACCAACCTTTGAAAGTAGCTTAGCGTAGCCAAAGTAAGGATTCCATTTGGGCTGCCAGTTAGAAGAAGGAATCAACTAGTACAATTTAAATACATATTTGCATTCTGAACAAAACACTAATCTCTAGGAATAAGCTTACCATAAATGGTTATAGAAAGAGCGAAGAATGAGTTTCGTGTTGAAAAACGTTTACATGATATACATTTTTACTAATTAATATATCCGAAAATACTGGTGATGGAAATAAATCTTTCAAGAAGATTTGGTTTGGCATCAAGGGGGACACGCTGAGGTCAGGTCAAGGTCACCACCATTTAGTTGAATTGAACCAAATAAAAAATAACTTTACATAATGATTGAAACTGTGATAAGCTATTTTATATGCTAATAGTAGATTTCAACAAATTAGTTCTAGCTTTCAAATTAAATCTGCCTTTTAAACATTTTAATACATTTTAAAAACTTTTATTCACCAACTAAGGTAGAGTGTATAAGTTTATCACTCTACTCTACATGACAAAGAATATTATTAATTAGAACACGGACCTTAGCAACATACCCTTAACAAGTTGGTTTTAGTTGCATTCTTTGTTCGTAAGTTTTGTTGGCCTCCGGTAGTTGGGGGTAGGGGTGTACTAAATCACCCAATGGCCCACTTATCTCGAAAATTAATCCTTACTACATCCGTGTGCGTGTTTATTCTTCTATTGTTTTATTGCTGTTATTTATACGAATACAACAGCATTTATCACTTGTCTTTCTGACCATTAGAGCGAACCAAAAATTACACAAAATAATCCAATATAATAAAATAAGAGATAATTTTTTTTTAGAAATAGTTGAATATTTTTACTGGAGTAAGGTTTAAAAACATTTTTTGGAAACAAATACAACCAAAATACTTGGCAGAACTTAAAACTCCTACGTCCGCACTAGTCCCCTTGTGCTGCCAATAATTCAAAATTTGAGATGCTAATGAGTCTTGCCATTGATGAAAAGGCTTTCAGTAATGTAGAGGATCTATATAAATTCAACCCGCCTCGGTGGCGTAGTTGGCTAACGCGCCAGTCGTGTGTTGAGCCAGACCACCGAGGACGGGGAGATCGAGGTTCGAATCTCGGTCGGGTGAGCTGGGGGTGGTTTTTCCTAAATGGCTTTCCACTCTCCCTCCACGCGAATGCGGGTTCACTTCCTCTAACTTCAACCTTCCCAATTCCTAATCCATTATTGTAATTAGTACTTAAGCGTATAACCCTAACGTGTAGTAAGACGCGGTGCTAAATAATAATAATAATATATAAATCCATACAATTCCTTTTCAAAGCGTGAATCCTTACAAAACAAGCCGAAAATGTCAAACGATAAGTGTCGTCAGATGTTTTGTTTGCAATCTAGGTCAGTGCTACTCAACCAGTGAGCCGCGGACTGGCAGCGGTCTATTGGCTCGTCATTTCCGGGCAGCAAAATTTAGTGTACTTGTATTTTATGAACCCGTAGTACACTTCCTATTACGCCTTTCCACTATGAATTAATGAGTTTAAATATTTGGGTCAAACAAGTCTATATTCAAAGATATATCACTTCAATACTATTCACCTCAATTACGTGTTTGTGTCAAATATTTAGTCATTTGTTTGTGTGTGTATGTGTAGAATTATTATTATTATTATTATTATTATTATTAGCACCGCGTCTTAATACCCGTTCGGTTTGTACGCACTTACGCTAATGTGCAATGGTAGGGTGATTGTGAGATGAAATGGAGGACCTACAGTTTAACGTGGAATCCGAACCGCGGTGGAGGTCTGGCATTCCTTACATTCACAAGTTGTGATTAATACACGTTTTGCCAGAGGTGAAGGAAGGGTTTGGCAATCAGATAAATCTGTGCCGGGACCGAGGATTGAACCCCGGACCCNTGGAGGTCTGGCATTCCTTACATTCACAAGTTGTGATTAATACACGTTTTGCCAGAGGTGAAGGAAGGGTTTGGCAATCAGATAAATCTGTGCCGGGACCGAGGATTGAACCCCGGACCCCTAGCACAGAAGTCTGACACCTTACCCCTAGACCACCAGGTCACCTTGTGTGTAGAATTAAATTGAGCTTAAACACGTAATAAACAGTTAATGGGATTAAAAACTTTAATAAATAATTCACACAGGTCTCAAACACAGAAATCGACGCACAAAAATATGACAAAAAAATATTAATGCACATTGTTTTTAAGTAGGGTTAAGCTATATTTGACACAATTCAGGCCTGCCAGTCTTTCGTCCGGAATAAATAGTTTTACTGGGCCACTGATTTGGAAAGGTTGGTAGCCACTGATCTGGGTGAACACTGTTAGTTTTGGCAATATGAGATACGTAATTATAGGCAGTTACGAGTATAAACCACTCCAGCCGCACACTACCATCATTACCTGTTAACAGTTTGCTACTGGAATGCTTGGGAGATGATTCAAGATGTTCGATGGGAAGGAAGTTTGGGGTATCTTTCACATTTTTTTTACCACCACGTCATACTACCCATTCTTGTTACGCGCTTATGTATTAACTGCGTTAATGTGTTAGGGATGATAAATGCTTAATTTAGAGAAAGTGTACCCGCATTTTCTTGGGGGGAGAGGGGAGAATAATTTAGGATAAACCATCCTCAGTACATCCAAAAGGGATTTGAATCCTGATATCTCTGTCACCGGCAGTCTAGTCTATTGTGAGAGTGACATCTTAGAGAATGTTTCAACAGAAGCGGATCGTTTCACTTTAGTGTAATTGTTTAACTATTTGTTTTGAAGTGTGTTATTGTAAAAATGACGGTAAAGAAATACCATAGCTTTGTTTGGAGATAATTATCAATGTAGCGTATAAACCTAACGGGTAGTAAGATGCGGTGCTAAATGAATAAAATATTAATAATTTTCACTGTCAGTTCAATATTTGCGTACAGCCTGAACAGATGGTAAAATGCGGTGGTTACAAATAAACGTCCATAATTTGTCCGCGACCACGTTTTACTACGAGTCCGGGCTATAATCCTCTTAGTTAATCAATGGGTTTATGAAGTAAAATATATAATTTAGAAAGAAATGTAACAGCAATGCCTGACCTCTCCATCATTTGCAAACTACACTAGATGAGCCAGATATTTAGTTTGCGTGCCCACCGATGGAAATCCAATTCCAAATAAAGATTTAGTACACTACAATCATAAGGAATTTTAAAAATCATATCATTTAAATAGTATTTCTTAAATGTAGTAAGCTTCTTCCATCTAAACCTATTTTTATAAGAGGCGTTCAATTAACTTATTAATAATCTTATATCTCTAGACATTTTTAACTTTACCATTAATACAAACATAATACTTTACTAATACACTAATTTTTTAAGGCTTAAAAAGGATTAACTATAAACAACTGTTCAATAACTCAAGTTATTTATTTGTTTTTTTATTATACTATGATTAATTGGAAACCTCTTATAAAACCACTTTAAATATTAATCGTCTAACACAGTAGTATTCAACCTTTTGTATTTGCATACCCCTAAATATAATAATTTATAATATAATTTATAAATTATGTATAAAAATGTATATGTAAATTTATATATAATTTCTATCCACTAAATGAAACCAGCCACTCAGATAAGAATTGCATAAAAGAGAGAGAGAAAGAATGGCGTTCACAATTTGTATATCCTTACGTCATGATCTCTTGTGGCTAGCTCAAAATATTGCCCTGATTATTCATTGCTTATTATGAGCTGATATATATATTATATATATTTAAATGCTACGTACCACAAGAATGTCTTTGTGTACCCCATGGGGTACGCATACACCAGGTTGAATACCTCTATTCTAACATATAAATTGTATGATAAAAACCAGAGGAAGATGTAAGACTAAACAAATAAGTTAACTAAAATAATCATATACAGTGGAAGGTATAAGTTAATTTATTTGATACACTTTGTCAATGAAACCGTAATTATCTACTTATAAAACATTTCCTGACATTTGAACAACTAAATACTATGAATAGTGTTATTTACACATGTCATTCTAAAAGAAATAATTCTATTATCCAGGATATGATAAAGTGAAGAGTCATTTGAGGTCATCTCTGTATATTCAAAAGCTAAGGTAATGAATGTTGTCTAGCACATTTCCTTAGGTATTGTTCAGTAAGGGACCAGATCATAGTTGTAATTCTATTTATTTGACATGCTCCTTAGTGTTTATTTTGGATTATAATCGTTATAATATTTAACATATTAAAAATATATTAATTATTCCTAATTATATATATCCACACTTTCATTGACAAGTGGAGACTATTTAACTTCATTTTATTTATGCTTGATAATACAATATTAAAACTACAGTTAAGTTGTGTTTCGTTATCTGTCATTCAAACTAATTACTTCATGCAATAGTAGACCTAATTCATAAATATATTGTAATAGGTCCTAGCTAGTAAATATTGTAATTTTAAAAAGGTTGAGTGAATCATGAAAGAATTACAAAAGCAAGCTTATTTTCTTCAAAGTGTCGCATCTTAACTAGTAGTATTAATTACAGTTGTAATTTAACCATAGTTTGTGGTTATACATGTTCAAGAAGTCTTAGGTACTGCCAATTTAGACGCGTTGATTTTATGATAAACAACCTATCGGCATTTGAATAAAAATAAATAATATTTAATGTCATTAATTGTATATCAACTATTCTTTTATGTGTCTTAGAATATGAATACAATTTTGGAAAACAACTTATTTAATGTCTGACAGAAAAAGTTGATTATCTATTTACAACGTTACATTTTTTTAATGTTTATTTCAAAAAGAAATGTTAGAGATTATTAAGTAAATTAAGCTGTGAGTAAAAAATGCAATTATCTTCAGAACCAATAAAAATGTTATGTTTTATCAAATTTCTGGATAAAGGTAAATGCTACATTTACTGTTTGAACAAAACTTATTATATGGTTTTGCAAATTTATAGTTTTTCTATCTAATTAATTTTTATATAAATAAACTCTTTTTATAAGCATGCAGATATTTTACTGTACACCAAATTGGATTCTATAATTTTGTTTTCTCTAAGTATCTACTTTGAATCCTATTTTTACTTATTGAATAGGTGCAAGAGTAATTTGAATGAATTGACTGGGCAAGCTATTGACTGATAAACTTTATTAATACCAACTTACTGGAATTGGATGCTGAGCAAATGTACTGCCGCGGATGACTCTCCGGTCAAACATAATGTTACTGTAAGTAACTGGACCATCATCCCTACAAACAAACAACAAATTGACTATTAGGTTCAACATGAATATTAACTTTTACAGATCCACTTCGGTGGCCGCATGATCCAACGCGCTACTCTCGCAGCGATGATGGTGAGATCGAGGTTATTCTCTCAGTCACGTGTAATGAGGGTGATTTTTCCAAAATGGTTTTCCATTCTCCATCCACGTAAATGCGTGTATACTTACTGAGGGCGGTTTTTCCAAAATTGTTTTCTACTCTCACTCCAGGCAAATGCGTGTACACTTCCTATGAAGATAGCCTTCCTAATCCCTAGACCAATATCGTAATTAGAACGCAAGTGAATAAACCAAACGGGCAGTAAGACGTGGTGGTAAATAAACTTTAACACCGGGTCTAATATTACGTCTATACTTGATTTTAAACTAGTTTTTTTTTCATCACGTCGTACTACTTGTTCAGGTTAAACTCACATGATAATTACTCTAATAGGGTAGGGATGAGAAAGGAAATATTTTAGAGTTAATATACTAGTATTTGCATGGAGGAGAGTGGGAAACCATTTAAGAAGACCACCCTCAATAGACTCGACCAGGGTCAGAACCCCGATCTCCCTGTCATCAGCAGGCCATTCTAACACGAGAGTGATGTCTTGGACCATCCGCCCACTGGATTGGGTTTTAAATTAGTTCTGGTTAGTTCTAAAATTGTATAAAAAGAAAATTGTTTTCGCCGCATTTCCCTACACGTTCGGGTAATACGCATATGTACTAATTACGCTAGTGTGGTAGGGAAAAAGAGGGGAGTTTAAATTAATGTAAGTTTGTCCACATTTGAATGGAAGCAGGGAGGGAAATTATTAATAAAAATCACATAAAGTACACCTAAGCTGAATTAAGAAACAAATCTCTTCGTCATCGGATGTCTTGTGAGAATGAAATTAGAACTATTTGTCCAAGGAGGTGGGTCTACAAAACTTAAATAAAAGCTCTCCTCACCCCACAGATAGTATTTTGATTAAGTAGAGAATACATCTAGAACCAGGCTTGACATCGTGGTGCGGATGTCTGTATTATACTTTAAAATAAATGGTACGGCGCACCGCACAGACTTTCTCTCTTTTTCTATAAACTCGTAAGATTTCTGAACGGAATAATG
>CABFWB010000986.1:3450-15774 GCA_902151455.1 Timema bartmani
AAATTAAAAAAAAAAAAAAAAAAATCATGAACTAAACAATGTGAAATACATCCAGGATACGATAAGACCTTTCTTATTTGTTTCTCTCATTAAGGGAAAGCCCTTTTATACTTTTAATGGTTAACTTTGTATGCATGGAAGAAGGTACAGGACAGAGGTTAGGAACATATTGAAGGGAACAAAGAAAATGAGCCACACAGAGATCGATTAAGAGCCAAAATACATTTTTTATATAAATTAATGTTCAAGTCCCCAAAATAAAATTTAGTTTTGTGCCTATTGATCCGGTTATTCATAAATTACAATGAAAAGAGGATCAAAGTTTTGACGATACATTACTTCCCCCAGAACAGGAGGTAATGATAGCTTCCTGAAGAGCATAGATTGCTACTGCTCAATTCCTCGACTTGTGTACTTAGCTATCATTCACAAACAAGTTTTTTTATAAATAATTTAATATATATAGTTTTAAAATCATTTATTAAAGAACTCACTAAGGTAAGTACACTTAAGTCTAGATAATTATTTAAATATAAAATGGGTTCTTAGCCAATATGATAAAGACATATTTTTAAAACATTTAACCTGAATATTAATCAAGTAATTAATAAGAAACCAAAGTTAAATAAATAAACTAGCACCTAAAGCATTTACATGGGAATGTACAGCTATATTTTGTTCTTGAGTGGTGACAGAGATATGATTTAATCTGAAAGACAAAGATTAAATTCAGACTTAGGTGTCAAAAATAATAAAATATATAAATTATGTTTCTATCCATCCCAAGAAGGCAAAAAATACCATTATTTGGCAATCTTTTTCTAGGTCACGTTAGTTTGATGGTCAAGCGATGATATAAATCTGGATCTAGAAACGATAGGTTTTCTACCTCAATCTATTATTGATAAATAACTCAACTTGGATGGGGTCGAAAGTCTATAATACTTTAATAAGGATAAATATTGGTTTCCAACACAATGCTAACACTATGAAACTCAAACTTATACCACTCTGGAGCCTTCCAACCAATGTAGTTGGGGGGGATGGGGGTTATAGTAGGGTTAAGGGGTTGATAATGAACATACCAGTGAAACAGTAGAGTGCGCCATGGGTCCTACATGCACTATGGCCTGCAGATTATGGAGTCTCCAAGGGCATATTCCGTCATGAATTGATAATGGCCAAAGACTGAAGCGCGGCCGCGCTCTGCGCTCCTTCAAACTTCCCACTCCACCCCCTGACACTTTTCTCCCATTCCCTTACAACCACACTCTCCCACTTCATCTAAGTACAGTCTAGGCATGACGAGGGTACAAAAGATAACCCCGTCAAAAGTCCTTTTGATAGCATGACTCCCTGATCCTGCAGACACGTTCTGCTAATATGGCTCAGAGCGTCGGAAACGTTTGGCTGGAAGGACATAACATTTGAATGGATTGATATCAGGTTGATTGAGGTTACGAGCTGGATGTATAATAATTAAACCAATATCATACTAAAAACTATTTTGGTTGGTTCTTATTGCGCTTTTTAAACAAACTAAACCCTGGATCGACGTATGTAAACTTTCAACCCCACTTAATCCAAATTCATCCTAAGAGAAGACGAAGTAATTGGACCCTAAAGAGATTGGAACAAAAATATTTCTAATGGCAAGTGAGGCAATATTAAAGGCATGGTGAAATAGTGTTCTTTCCCATGTCATAAGACCTTTAGCTTAATATAAAATATTTTATAATATTTTAATATAAAATAAATGTAATTAATCAAAATAGACATATTGCATAAGTAACACTTGATTTATTTTATATTACCATACAGATTAGAAAATTGTATAGTGATTATCTGGTATCTAAGGAAATATATTCTATATTCTCATGAGTATTAGAAAACCATCATACTCTACCAGAGGTGGCCAACATTATCATTCAAACTAGCCACAGGTTTTGCAAATGAGAAGTTAAAGTCACCACACAATGTAAATATTAAGGAATTAGTTTGGTAAATTGGAACAAGTCTATTCAAAACATATACCTTGACTAATCATTTGTAACAGTCTCGGACAAAAATTCTTTTAAATGATTCAAATCAAAAATGTAATACAATTCAAAACAAAATTTGACAATCATTTTGCATAGAGGCATATATTTTATCAAGTGTTAGGAAAGAGAGTAGAGGGAACCTTGGATGGAAATGATGCCTCGATGACTCATTCCAAAAGCGGAATGCTTCAAATGATAGGCAAGAAACATCAAGTTACAACCAGCAAATGACACGAGGAAAAAGTTTATTCTATTGTTGGAACTGGCTAACTCAAATTTTCCACAATTTACTTGGCAATTCGCCACTTGTGGTTATTGGCGACAGAGTTACCTAGCCTCATGATATACTATAACCACCCATATACTCTTAAAGGGATTGTCGAAGTTCAAATCCCAGCCACGTGCACTAAGTTTTTTTTTACACATGTATATTTCACAGTACCTTTACCATAATTAATTCACGCTAATGACTGGTGCCATTTTTCTAAGCGACTTTTCACTTTCCCTTTATTCGTGATGTTAAGTCCTTAATAATCCTATTGGACGTGATTTATAATTCAAAACACATCCTCCATCTCTCCCGCCTAAGAAACACAAACCCTTGTCACGGTGGTAAGGGTTCAGGGAAGGGGAGATTAGGAGCAAAAATGACCTTACCTGGGAAATAGAGTATAATGTATATTTTCAACAAAATTCCATTCGTTCATTTTCATGGTTCCATCTCGATGTTATTCTTTCCTTGGAATCTTTATTATCTTCCCTTACTTTCTTATGTCTATTCTTAATAATAGTTTGAGATTTTTGTTTTAAAATTCTTCCTTCAAAGCAACCTAAATGGCATATCTAAATTATTTTGAGTTTCCGGAGATATGACAATTTTTATGTAAAACAGCTGCTAAAAATATAATAATTAACACTAATTTAAAGTAAATAAGGTATTTTAATCCATTATCAAGATATTTTAAAATTTAATTTTTTTATCGTTAAAATAATAATAATTATAGTCACTACTGTTATAATAATAATAATTATAATTATAATCACTACTGTTATAATAATAATTATAATTATAATCACTACTGTTATAATAATAATAATTATTATTATAATCACTACTGTTATAATAATAATTATAATTATAATCACTACTGTTATAATAATAATTATAATTATAATCACTACTGTTATAATAATAATAATTATTATTATAATCACTACTGTTATAATAATAATTATAATTATAATCACTACTGTTATAATAATAATTATAATTATAATCACTACTGTTATAATAATAATAATTATTATTATAATCACTACTGTTATAATAATAATTATAATTATAATCACTACTGTTATAATAATAATTATAATTATAATCACTACTGTTATAATAATAATAATTATTATTATAATCACTACTGTTATAATAATAATTATAATTATAATCACTACTGTTATAATAATAATTATAATTATAATCACTACTGTTATAATAATAATAATTATTATTATAATCACTACTGTTATAATAATAATTATAATTATAATCACTACTGTTATAATAATAATTATAATTATAATCACTACTGTTATAATAATAATAATTATTATTATAATCACTACTGTTATAATAATAATAATTATTATTATAATCACTACTGTTATAATAATAATTATTATTATAATCACTACTATTATTATTATTATTATCATCACTACTGTTATTATTATTATTATTATTATTATTATTACTATTCTACCAATCTAGACTTTTTAGTCAATCGCACAACAGTTGATATATATACTCTCATTTACACACACAAACGTACATTTTTTTATAAACTTTCATAACGATATATTTAGATATTCAAAAGGTTCATGTATAACCTTTTATCATAATCAAAGTTTGTTATATAGGTTGTTTCACGTTCATACTCAAGTAAACCTTTGACAGGACATAAAATAGCCTCAAAGCAAACTTCCCTTTAAACGGAAATTTATAACTGGTTTTTACAAATATATTTGACTTGTTTTATTTAAGGTTTTGTCACATGCTGTGACTGTTCAAAATCTGTCACACTACGAATCGAGAAATCCAGGGGGGGAGGGGGGAGGGAGGAGGTAGAGGAAGTAGGCCTTCTACCTCGCATGTACTTCGAAAATGCTCCATTATTCAGAGGTAATCCTGAGGCCCCTCAACCTAACCTCGAAAACCCCGAGAGTCTAGGACGACTTCTAACGTTACTCCTTCCTAAAACAAAGCCGCCCCCCCCCCCTTAACGTTTTTTTTCTTTGAAAATTTCAACCACCACTTCTAACCCCCCTCCAAAGATTGTCTACCCCGTTGTCACGCCTCGATGGTATGCCCAGACTTTCAAGGTATTATAGTGCGTGCGATAACACTATGAAAATAAGAGTTGTGAGTAAAAGGGTTGAAGGGAGGGTGGTATTAAAGTATTCGCTTGAGGGTTGAAATCACAGAGGAATTTGCGCGTTTGGATGGTGAGAATAGATTTTAACAAAGTGGTGCTAACCACTTTTATACCTTGACAGAAAGACGGTTCCAGGATACGTTCATTGGTTACTTAAGACACACCTAGAGAATTTGATCCAACTGGAAGATTTTGCAAATTAATCTAGGGTTAGGTGTACTTTACATTCTCGTGACCCTTCTAAGAAAAAAAGTATTGCTATTGTAAAAAAATAATCCAAATTGAGTTGTTTATGGTTGTCCAAATTTCATAAACCTTCCAGCCAAAAAAAAGTTTTTTGCTATGCCATCTGTCTGTCGGATAGTGGTACTAGAGTAAGAAACATTTTACTTATTAGATTATTCTTGGTATCTAGGGTTTTCATTTATTTTGCCCAAAGGGATTTTTGGAATTATCCATTCATCGATTTTATTTTAGTTCCAAATTAATAAAACATTCATCACTAAACTACTCTTTAATGAATCTTTACCCAAAATCAAAGTACAGTGTTATTTGGGGGTCACTACTCCCTAGATAACAATTTTAAACCAAAACTGTTTGGATAAATTTTAGAATATTTGCGAGTAAGAAATCAATATTTTGTAAGCTACCCTTCATTTTAGGGCTAGGATAAAAATTAATGTCCTGAGGTATTGCCCCAAATACATCTTGAACAAAATCCATAGAACTGTTTCAGATATGTGGCTAAGGACACACAGACAGACTGACAGACTGACACACAGACAAATTTACTGTAAAATCTATTTTTTTTAGTTAGGATACACACAAAACTTCATTATAAGATTCATTATAATATTAAGGTTAAAAACCTTGATTAGATACTTTCTCTTGACATGACAAACTAAAAAGATATAAGAGTCTAAATTTTTAGGGACTAGAGAAAGATGCGCAAGCGTGTATGTGCGCGCGCGCGCACACACACACACAGACACACACACACACAAATCAAGCAAAAAAAAGGGTTTTAAAGATAGCTCGTTAATAATCAGTTTTATAAAAAGTTTATTTTTGTCTGGATCTAACCATAATTTTATTTATTATCTTATTTCAATACGTCCCTAAAAATATATTATATTTTGCATTGATTTTATTGGTTAACTCTATAAAAATTATATTTTTAATACAATTTGCCGTTTTTAAACTCTTAATTTGTGATTTTTACTAGTTAGCTAACTTCCTAAATATATAATTTATAGCTTATCATACCCGAAAGTATTTTGCTCAGTATATGGTGGATGGCCCATTTAATAAATATATTTCCCATACAAAGAACATAATATAAATATAGATGACTATATTTACATCTAGTAGTAATGTCAGATAGTATTTTATTTCCCCCTATGATAAAATACATACCCGAACAAAAAAGTATTTGATGTGTAAAAAATATTAGAGACATTGTCAAAGTTGTACCTCGTATAAAAGATTTTTTTTTTCTGTCCGTACGCGACATTTCCTGTTCCGCTTTCTGAATTTCCAACTCTCTAGGGAGGGAGAGCAACTAAATCGCTACTAGCCAAGATATGTCCCAATGCATTTATTGGTACAGGCAGTGAAGGGGAGGGGGTAACTTAAGGATTGGGGAAGAACGGAGACGAGGAAGAAACTGATCCCAAAGGATATGGTAAATTGGGACAGGAAGACTTAGAGACAGGAAGACAAGGCTTATGTAAGAGGGGGTGATTCTCAGAGAGATAACTGAGTATGTAAATGGGGGTGAGGGGGTTGAATCTCTTATTCAACGCACTATATAATAAAACAGTACAAATTCTATATGTTTATTGCTAAAGAATAGCATCCTTGGGCACATGGGCTAAGCTAAGGCAACTTTCTCATCTGATCTAGCACGAATATTGGTCAGGTTTACCGAGCTAGTTTTTCCCTAAATGCTTTCCAATTTATTCACAAGTTTTTTTTTTGTCTATTGTTTTTCAAAAGAAACGTGGTCAGTTGGTTTTTATTAATTTTAAATATATACTTTCTTTCTGTTACCGCGTCTTTTTGCTACCGCGAAATTCTGGATTCCCACTGGAAAAAAATATTTCCTGATCCCGATCTGACTTTCGGGAAACATATTCTGTAATCCCGAAAATTTCGGTAAAAGTTTGGAAATTGCTTTTTTTCCCATTTTCGAATACCCATCCAAAACATTGCATAGTTCAATTTCAACACATTATTATAATCGTGATTATTATTTGACATGGGGATAGCTATTTAATTAAGTTATTTCGGATACTAACTTAATTTTTTTTTATATTTCACTTAAAACAAGTACAAATATTTTAAAGAGATCGATATATCGGTTGTTTCCGATATATTGAATGCATTTTGTCCTGGCGAATTGGAATGGTGGTATTAAAGCTAGCCGCTGTTGTGAATTAATTATATTCTTCATATATTTTCACTTTTTAATGTATTATTTTGTTGTTAAAATAAGACAAGTTTAGTAAAAATAGAAAAAAAAATAACGTGGTTAATAAAAGTAGAGGGAAAAAGTTTTATATTTATTTTTATTCACAATAAGAACGTAGTCCAATATATTAAATGTATCAATAAAGATTCCAATATATATCGGAACTTAAATATCGATATATCGTTTCCATCTACTTACTACACTACAAGAGGTGTGTAGGCAAGAAAAAATATCCCGCTCTCGATTCTAGTCTCAAAAATAACTTATTTATTAACTTAAAAAGACAAAGGAAACTATTTTTATAAATGATTTTCCCAAAGTTGCAAACAAAAAACCATTATCTAAGTTGAAATAATTTGAATAATCAATCATTAAAAAATGTATTACAATTAGCGAGTGAGAGATGAATAAGTTAGCAAATTTAGAAATAATTAGTTTAAACATTTTTAATTCCCGTTCCCGTCTCTAACTAAGGGATTCTAAAATTCCCGTTGCCGATCTCGTCTCGAACCAATAAAGTCGTTCTCACACACCCCTAGGGGTAAAAAAAGAGGAAGGAAGAATTTTAGAGGTAATCAACTCGCATTTGAATGGAAGTAGAGTGGGAAACCATTTTGAAAAAACCTCTCAGTAGACTCAACTGGGATTTGAGCTCGAATCTTCCTGTCATTAACAGGCCAGTCTAACACGATAGTTATGCCTTAAACCAAGGCTGCCCTACTTAAGGCAATCCGATAGCCACATTAATAAAATAAATAAATCCAGGTCCGCAACTAAAATTACAAATGCAGTGCAGGTATTAATATATATGGAGAGACAAACCGTTAGGCTTAGCAAGCACTTATAAAATTTCGAAATAAATAAGTGCTGTTACTCACAAAAGTTCTTATTGAAACAAACAGTCAAAATACTATTGTTTATAGATTTAAAATTAGTATATAATTTTAATATGAGCTCTGCAGTGGCTCATTTTCATTTACTTAAGTAGCTATATCAATATAGATACTTGTAGTTGCCAATCGCAATAGATGTTAAAGTGAGTTATCAATCAATGAACATCTGCATTAGGTTATTATGAATGGAAAAAGTGCTTTCACAAATATAGGTGCTCGCAAGCATTGAGCTCATTATGTCCATAGTCCCCAATTTTTGTATAAGCGCTCTCTTTTGGTAATAATTTTTTTTTTTTTACTTTTTTTAACTCTGCCAGTATCAAAACGATCTAGTTGCAAATGGCACAGTTCTAGCTGAAGATCAGATCTTACGTTTTCAATGTTGAGCACGCGAACTGAATCTAAATCGAGACAACTAGCGATGACGCAATGGAATTCACTTTATAGAAAAACTAGCTTACCCGGCACAACTTAGAGTTTAATTTTTTCGCGGGCGAAATTCAAAAGCCTTAAACCACAGAAGGGCCACACAAAATCATTTTCAGGCCACGTCTTGGACATCCCTGCATTAGATTATTCGACCACTTTTAAATAAAGTATTAGGAAGACAAAAATAACTTCAATATAAATGGCCGTTTGTAAATATAATCATATAGGCCACGTCTTTGACATCCCTGCATTAGATTATTCGACCACTTTTAAATAAAGTATTAGGAAGACAAAAATAATTTCAATATAAATGGCCGTCTGTAAATATAATCATATAGGCCACGTCTTTGACATCCCTGCATTAGATTATTCGACCACTTTTAAATAAAGTATTAGGAAGACAAAAATAATTTCAATGGCCGTCTGTAAATATAATCATATAGGCCAGAGTTAATATGTATTAACGAACTTTCTATTGATATTAAGGTTTGAAAAATTAAAAAAAAAAGAACAAGAGAGCAAGAACATAACTATTCTAGTTTAAAAAAAACAGAACACACAAGATATGGATAGTAACAAGCAAGTGAACCAAATGTTTGTACTAGAAAGTAGGCTTATCTCAAAGTTCAGTTTAGTCCCTTCAAGTCCTATAACCTAGTTAAGGGTGTGTCTCAATGTTCCCAGCCTTCCTGTTATTCGTCGTAAAGATTGAATTTGAGCCAATAACGGATTAGTTTTTTTTTAATTGGGAAGAATATACTCACTGTTTTCTCAGTCTCTCACTCACTCTAATGACTAAAGGTCAGTAAGTTGTTGACCACCCACAGGTAGGGCAACACTGTATATTGTCTGTGGATGCTTTAAATACTCAATAAATACTGAATAAAGAACAACTTTTCACGTCTTACATCCACCTTAAGTATGTTTTATCTTGATTCCAAATTACTCGTCCCTAACCTATTAGTGCAAATACGCAGATAGCTCGGATTGATATAAAAATACATCACACTCCAAAGAACCAAAATCTTGACCCAGGAACTTACAAAAATAAGAAAAATATCATGGCTTTAAACATAAAGTTCGCGGTGTGTTTCAGTTGGTGTCGTAATGCCTATTGATGTTACAAAACCTACTTTTTTCTAAAGAGGATCAGAGAAAACGGCATCATAAGACTTTGGTACCAGCTGTTTCATTCACTTAAGCTAAACGTTTCCCTGTGGTGGGATAATAAAATACATATTTATAAAAACTGTATTTTTTCTGTAATATTTTAATCAGAAACTCCCCCAGAAATGAGTTTTAAAGAAAAGACCTAAGATAATATAGCACATCTTATATTAATGAATTATATCTTGTAGGCTTATTTAAAATATAGCTTCGCAATAGGCATGTGGACACCAATTTGAAAACAAGTCACTTCAAACCTAATTATTAAAAGCTTGAATATATATTATTTTGAATGGCAAGCTATAAAAATTCAGAGCTTGGTATTATCTATTTTAATACGTAGCTGCCAATATTATAAAAGTAAAAAGCTGTATTGACAGCACCTAGTGCTGATGACCAAAACTACATCTTTTGTTCTGGGGAAAGAATATTGTGACCCCATAGCCACCTCTCCAAACCCCAACCTCGTAGCTAGTTTGCCGAAGATTATAATATATTTCTCCCCATTCCAACTCAATCCCACTTGTATCAAACAAAGTCAACAAGACACTTTTTCTTCCGCCCCTAACGTGGAATCTTGTCTCTCAACAAGAAAGAGGGGGAGTTAAGAGGGGCCACTTGTGGTTTTGTGTGCGTCCAGACACCCCCTATATACCCCACAACCCCCTTGGTTCAACCCAGGACGGCTGCCGAGATGGTAGGAGACGCCCCACCGCTGCGACGCTCTACGGACACACACCGCCTCAGATTTATTTAAGTCATGCCACCTTCACGTCTCTTGGGGAAGGGGGAAAAGGTGGGGTGAAATACTACAAGGAGACGGTTGGTGATGTAGTGGAAAGAGGCGCGTAGCGGGGAAAGAAGAGGTCAGTATGATGGACGATGTATAGAACAACAAAGATGTCCTTAACTTTTCTTAGGATCATTTTTTTTAATGTCTTTTTTTCTGGAGTAGTAGTCGAAGATAGGAGTGAATCTTGAATATTTTACATTGTAATGTAGGGGAAGCGGTAAAATTCCAGTGTTTTTGTAGTTTTTATATCAAAACTTCTTTGGTCAAATAAATCAAATATTGCTCCAGCTAAACATAAACGTTTAATTTTCTTCACACGGTGATATCAACATTTGTTGAATATCTGTCTAGGAATTCTTTGAATTTAATTACAATTTTTTTTGCTTCATTCAAAAGTTTGTCATTTAATGCCGCAATGGTAATTAGAGATATTCAACAACTGTCGATAAAACCATGTGAATAAAATTAAGCTTTGTTCACACTGAACCAATATATTATTTATTTTGACAGTAAAAAGTTTTCATGTAAAAAATGCATAAGCACTAATCTTTTCTCACAGCCCCACTTTAAAGGAATATGTCCAGATACCATGAACTGTAAAAAATATAATGTTTACTCTTAACACTAGCATTGGTGGATAAGTGTAACAAACTGCCAGAACATTAAGTCTGTTTTGCATAAGACAGAGAGGTTGGGGATTAAATTTAGTCTTTGCGGTACTGATGTTGGTTTTTTGTTCTTAAATGTTTTCCCAATCAGCCTCCAAAATAATGCAGGGACATTTCGTTGAATTTCAACCTTATTCCCTTCAATAAACTCCATGGCGTCAGCCCGTATTTGAACCATACCAACCGAGTAGCCACCATCTGTTGGCGAAGATAGTGTCAACTTCTACGTATAGAGGGAGTCATATGATCAGCACAATGAACTCTCTGGCTGCTAATCTTAGTTTTACAGACCAGAGCTACTACTTTTTTTATTCAAGTAGCTCATCATTTATCCTCATAAGGATTAGTGGACCACGTTCCAGACCTACTGTTCACAGAAAACCTAGAATCGACGGGGATGGAACCTAGTACCTTTGGATCTGTAGCAAGGAATTATGAACAATAGACTACAATGGTGATACAATCCATCTAATAGTGTAGTTAAGGGGAATCGTGTTCGTTATAAATGGGTCATGGGCTTAATAGAGTTAAAAATGAGTAAATATGTTAAAACGACCCCCTCCAAGATATCCTTCCCCTCCTTAGACCCAAAAATATATTTGCTTTGGCTCTCAAGAACTTACTTGAGAGTAAGTCTCCTCAAGGTTAAAACTTATGTTACGCATCTGCTCAAAATCTGCTATAGGATCAAAATTAGATATTTTAGGCTCTACACACTAGATGAGAAAAATATTATTTTCTCTGAGGCAGAAAACGACGGTCTGAAAGTGGGGTAGGGAAAGAGAAAAATGAATCGTTTGGATAAGGATAGCACAGTTAGCATTCACCCTTGGCACCACAGGTCAATGCCCCAGCTTGTGTTTGTAAAACTAAACAAACATATTGCGAGGCAAGGGTTTAAGTCACAGCTGGAGGCACTCAATATATGTTTCACTTATTATTCTGAAATCTATTAAGATAAGGATTAATAATATAGTTTATATTAATAAGCAGTACTTTATTCTAACCACCAAATGAATTCATAAATGAATACATAGCAACTAATTTATTTGTAAAGTTAATTTATTACTAATTTGTGTTATATAAATATATTAGTGATAAGTGACAATAAAAATTGTCTTTATAATACCACAATTTCTTCGCCGTATTGGTGAGTAGGCGCAACAAATGTTCTGAGGGTGATTTTACTGAATAGTTTCCCAATCTCTCTCTATGCAAGTTTGGACTCAATTCTAGCTTTCTCATTCCTACCACAATAGGACAATTAAATGTAGTGTAACGTTTATGCCAATAAACGTTACAACAACATAACATAAAGTTGTGCGAATGAACATTATTCAAGACACCAAAAGAAATAGACAGTAAAAATCTACTCACCTGATGCCCCATTCACCGCAGACTGCCTCACCGGCCGATCGAACCCC
>CABFWB010000986.1:19318-78770 GCA_902151455.1 Timema bartmani
ACCAGTCATTTATACAATTCTTCCCATTTTTATTTATTTATTTGGAGGATTCTTTCCATCTTTTTGCCAAATTTAAATTTTCTACTTCAATAGTAATAATTTTTATACACACTCCCCCCCATTTTACCTTACATCCCTGGGTCCCAATCATTTTTTTTAGATATTTCAAGTCATTTAAAGTGGTCCTTTTACCTTCCTTGCGAATTTAAGTTTTCTACCACACTTTAATAATTTGTTTTTATTAATATTAAACATTTTAAGCTCCTTAAACCCTTATACCCTTATGTCCAATGACCACTTAGAACTCTCAAATTTTAAGATTCATTTGATTATTTTGAGTTCTCTCCCCAACTATCTGCCAAATTCTAGTTTTATATCTCATTTTAAAATTTATTTCTAATTATATCTCCCATTTCCTAAAGCCCCGTTTTGAAATTTCAGGTTTTAACATTTTGATTGTTATATGAGGCAATCCCGCTACCTTACTGCGAAATTTCAACTTTTCGGCTTATCTATAATCACCTTATCTCTGTCTTGACACACACACACACACTTAATGCTTTATATATAAACATTCGTAGAGTATAAGTACCCATTCGGTCTATACAAATACATTAATTTGGCGAATGGAATGAGTATGAGTATGAGTAAGTTAGACATTCTGGAGAAATGTTCACGTATTTGTGTGGAGAAAAAGTGGTAAAACCGTGTGACACCAATTATCATTTTGGGACTGTTGTTAAAAAGCAACACTATATAACATACATAAATTGTACAATAGCTTTGCCCTTATTTTATAAATAATATATATTAATTTCAATAAACAGACATGTGTTAAACAAACTATTAACTCATGGAACACCGATTTAAAACAGTTATGTATCTAGTAAAATGCCTAGAAGTTAGGTGGACACGTGGACCAAACGTCCAACCGCCAATGTGATTAATACAAATTTGAAATAAAACCTGATGTCTTGAGCCCACAGACGAGCTATATCGACCAGGCAGCCGCCGTATGTTAGCGATCTTAGTGTCAAATTTGATGGATAAAACAGTGGGGATTTAGAAACTATCCTTGGTTATTATAAAAATAAAATAAAGCCATAAAATTATAATAAAAATATAATTAACTAATAATCCAAAATATTATAGATTACATCTAATCATTTTTAGTTCAACTACTAAGATTAACAATGGTTTAATTCTTTATATGATATACACTATTTACACTTATTTTATATGATTATATATATAATATTTACCCTTCTACACAATATACATAGACTAAATGTTAATTCATTATTTCAGAAATATATGTTACTTAATATTAAAATATTCGGACTGATATTCATTACTCAACAATGATCAAATATTCACGTTTAAAACTTAAGACTTACTGTCCGAAATTTATGGATACAATTCAGGATTTTTATTAGAGCAATTTATTTGAAAACTGAATGTTCTCCATTCAGACAGAGTGTATAATACTAAAGATTTATTGGATATAATGTAAGTTGATACAATTCAAGATTTTTATTAAAGTTGTTTGTTTGAAAACTGTCAGAATGGAGACCATTCAGAGTGGATAAAATTCCGCTTCCCCACTTTAAGAAACCAACCTCCTAAAGGCAAAAATCAAATATCTAATAACTTATAGCTAATCCAACTTAATTTAAAATCCATTTAAAACGTTAGCACAGTAGGATAAAAAGTGAATAAACTAAAACAAACTGCTACTTGAAAATGTTGTTTCTATGTTTTCAGTAGTAGCAAATACTTAATAGATTAGAAAGTATTCAATCGATTGTATTGAAATATTTACGTATTCTCCTATAGCAATTTGTTGAGTCAAATATAAAAAAATCTAATACTTCCAGTTAATAGGTTTGCACAATTAGATACATCTAATTTCATTAGTTAAAACAGCTTTCAAATTAAATTTAAAAAAAATCAACACGCAGTAAGAACTAGTTTTTTTTTAAATACCTTTGCATGAATAAATTAACGGGTAGTAAGACACGGAGCAAAATATAAAGCTTGTACGGAAATTGTACAGAAAATACAATACACCTTTGCAATTTTTCAATAAGTTCAAACTTTAAGTCACATTTTTTAAACGATTAATATTTTAGCTACCATATTATTTAAAACCACCACCTGAAATTGCTATATCTATAATTAATCAAAATATGTTAATATTATTAGTATAAACGTTAGGAGTTACGAGGATACTTTGAGTAAATATGTACTCATTGCTGTGAAAACCACTTGCAGTTCATCCGACCTTCTAATAATCAGAAAACGAAGTGTAATGCAAGCTTATCGCCCTACATCACTCAGTCACAACTGAAGTATCTTATGGTTGATTTATCCCTTTATCTGAGGAATATGAAGACTTTAATGCCGTTCTAATGAGACATAACAATGAATCAATAATTACAATCACTGAAGATTACAATCCTTTACATTTATGAACTAACATGGAGCTCAGTCTTGGAGCATAGTCACGTCAAGGACAAAGGTCCCTGGTTAGATTCCCATGTATAGATTGTGAATTGTGTTGACTTATTTAGATATTTAAACATAGTTTCCAATTGACCCTAGTTGACTAAATTTTTCTAACTCCCGTTTCAATGTTCTTACTTTTCACCGCTCTCCAATTTCTCTCCACAAATATGAAACGATCTCTATATAAACTTTCACTTCATTCTTAGAGTCTCCCTCAATTCTTCCGAGCCCCTTCTTTAATACCTTCTTTATTGTTTTATTTCATTGGGGCTGTTCAGAACTAGAATACAATTTCGTCAAGAGTAGGCTTCATTTCTTGAGGATAACAAGACTCTGTAGGGAAGAGGGAAAAAGTGAGAATTAGAGTGGCAAAATATAGACGAAAGTAGAAAAAAAGAAATCAGTAGACTTTTTTTTCTTCAAAATTTGAATAATTACGTAAGACCATTCTTTTTAGTTGCTTTTATCACTGTCCTACATTTTCTTTTATTCCTTTAGAGCTTTTGGTTTTATTATTTATTTTATCTTTCTCTCTTCGCATGGCTATTAGATCCGCAATGGATTTTAAGGCCTTTACACTTCGCTTTTCTATTCTGTTCTTTAGTTTGTTTACTTCAGACTGGTGGCCACTTGTTTGTTATTTGATTGACTCTTTCTAGTTTTGTCTTTTTTACTATCTTCCTCTTTCTCGACTATTCCTTCCCTTTTTAAGCTTCTTTTTATTCACTTCCTGGGTCGCCCTACCCCTCCGTTATATTTTATTGTTATGTCCCTTATTATCATAGTTATAACTTTCATGCGCCTTTTAGGTCATAGCAACGTTGCGTTTCTTTTCGAAGTATAGTTCTTTTGTTATCTCTTTCTTTATTAATTATTATTATCTCGGTATCTTATTTTTATGTCTCTAAATCTCTCTCTAGTAAACACGCACAATGAAATAGCTCCTCTTCTGGAATTAAATTAAGGTCAAGTTATTCTATTAGAAGGTGTGACTATTATTTAATGCTTTAAGTGGCTGCCTACCATTGTCTGGCTCCTTAATATTTTATGTGATACAATAATAAACCTGTACACAGGTTTACAAACTAGTTAAACGCAGCGTTTACACCTATGTAGCCATTACCATCATACAAAACAATAAAAGGTGTAAAACTAATGAAAGGAAAAAGCAAAGAGTTAAAATACTCGACCTTATACAGCTTAGTGATTATGAGAAAGAAACTCTGAATAGGCACCCAATGAAGTGGGTTGGCAAATTATTAATAAAGTATTACAAAACTACACTTCAATTAACTTTGGCAAAATTACTTTAAGGGCTCCGGTCTGATGCGTAAATTCTCATTTTTTATCATATCTCCGAAACTATTTGAAATATGAAATTACTTATTTCAAATATGTAGATCTATTTATAATACAAATATTTTATAAGAAAAATATGTTTATAAAACCAATAACTTTAAATCTATACGCAAATGTATATATTTAACTTTTCGAACAATAAAGGTAAAATATTGGGACCTTGGAAATAATCTAACCCGAAATGTTGATGGANTTGCAATGCCGTCTGTCTGTGTGTATTTTTAACCCCAAAATAATAAGTAGTTTGGTAAAAAATAAAAAGAGAACAAATTAATTTTCTCAAAATCGGCTCTCACGATTTTGATTAGAATTCGTATCTAGGCGTTGATTAAGATTAAAAATAAGCTGACTATTTTAATTTTACCATGAAAATGACTTTTAGGTTACTTTACGGAAGCGGAAATTTCCATATCCCCACAGCTATTTGAGATACTAAATATCTTATCATTGCAAAAATGTAGTATGTACTATCGAAAATAAAACTTATATCTGAAATATATTTTTATAAAAACCACAGTATCTGAGATATTGGCAAATATATTAATATAATTTTGTGAGCTTTAGTTGTAGAGAGATACTACTTTAATTTTGACGCAATAATTCTGTAATGCCAAAGAGTAATTAAATATAGGTCTCTCAAAAAGTTTGTTTTTTTCCTTTAACCTATTAGGAGTAACGTTTGTACAACCAAGATCTATCTACATTTTAGACTAAGTCAATATTTACATTTTTTATTGGTCAAAATTTATAAATGAGGAATTTAATAGCAATGCAATGACCTGAAGAAGTGCAACACTTAGTAAAATGTTAAAATTTTAACTGAAAGTAGAAATTTTAATACGAAGTGATGATCCTTGTGGACCCAAATCGATCTTTTTTTGATCCAAACATACAAATGAGGATATTATTATTATTAGCACCGCGTCTTACTACCCGTTCGGGTTATACCCACAATGAGGATATTAATTCTTTAAAAACTTAAATTATAAAATTTAAAACCGGGACTCAAAAAAGGTTTTACGTAAGTATAGTGCAATTTATACTTGGGTTTGCTAGTGTATATTATTTAGTTTCACATATATTACGAGTTTAGAGTAAATATCTCCTTTTCTAAAAAAATAGAGCGAGAAAGTCCGTGTGGAGTTCCGTACCATTTATTTATTTGTAATTATTCCTTCAATAAAGTGGCTAGTGTCTACAGCTGTTCTAGTTGCATTGGAATGTTTTATCTAATTTCACGTATTCATTATAATTCTATCTGAAACTTTCTCTTTTGATAGATATCAATACATATAAGATGACACTGATAATATATTATAATTCCATCTTTTTTTGCAGAGTAAAAGATAAAAGATTTCTAGTGCTCGTCCTATGATAATTGGATTCATCAATGTTTAATGGGCTAGTGAAGTTAACTTGTCTAAAAGGTAGAAACTTTCTTAAATAACAATTTAACTCTTCATTTCAATACAAATTGTATTATTGATCGTTATTTTACGCCATGATTTTTCAAACAATAATAAGGTCATTGAAAGTATAACTATGGAAAATTTGTTGCTTTAAATGTATGTCATATTCAAATGCAAAATAAATATTTTCTAATTTTAGAATTTTAGTCTTAAAAAGTGTCCATATAGTCAAGTACAAGTTTATTATCCTTGATATCAATACAAAACTTTTTATAAAACAAATTATTACATATAGTTTGAAGATATCAAATGTGTTTTCTTAACAATGGTTTTAAGAGTATTCTCACCCAATAACAGCGTTCTATAAATTAAGTTTCAGCCAACTCAACATTCTACCTATCTCTGAAGTGATTTTCTCTACTATGCTCAGGCCTTTCTTAAAGATTCGGGGTAAATCTGACAAACCAAGAGATAGAGAAAGAGAGAAGCAATCGAATCCAGATTTGTGTCCCTTCATTCCCCTCCCAAAAACTCCCCTTTTCCCTTTGATCAGATTGAGGTAAATAGGATTTGAGAAACAAATCCTGTTAGTTCTGGTTTCTGATCACTTTCACCAAAGTAGTGAGTGGCGTGGTTGATGAGCAAGTTTGTGGGTGATGCCAGATATTGCTGGCCTTAGGCGTCCAAACGAAGGGCTATATACCAAGTGGTCTGAGCAGGAACATTTTCCTGATAAAGGAGGGGGGGAGGGGTATGTTAGGGAGAGGGACAGTGGACCACAGATTTCTGCGGGTGACACATGACATTTTGGAGTTCAAGGAGGGGGGAGAGGAGAGGGGGACTACGAATGAATCGCTTACATGGAAGGAGATGTTGAGTGAAGGCTTGTTTCTGAAAGTGGTTTTGCTTTACATGGCAATATGCCCCCAGGACATGGGCTCTTTTTTGTCAATCAAATGGTTGACTAGGTAAAAAATAAAGGGAAAATCTGATGTGTTTTTTATATTCTAAATAAAGTTAGCAGGACACAAAAATTTACCTTGTAAGTTTGACAAAAGTATGGGCATAGTATTTTACTAAACGGTACAAGGGAGATGAAATCGAAAATATAGAAAGATTAATTAGTTTGGGATGACTAGCAAGCTATACATCGATTCCAATTTAAAATTTTGAAAAAAAAAAAAATCTTTCTTAGTTACACCGACACACACGTTAAACAAAACTAAAAAAAAAAAATGTAAGAACTCAACTAACAAGAGTTTTGAATACAACCCGAACAGCTAAATGCGGTTAAAATATAATTGATGACTATTTTTTTTAAACATGGCAGTAATGTAATTCAAAATTAGTAGAAAATTTTAGTAAAATTGATTATTTACATCAAAGATTGGTAAAGTTATTTACTTTTCATAAAAAAAACTTCACATTTTGTTATTTAAATAAAGGTTCAATTTAATAATACCTCAGGGATTTATTCTATTGTGTCTAGCTTTAGTAATTATTTAAAAAGCTACATGGTATGTTAACTATAGTGAGAAATTACTAGCTATACAGTTTCACAACATTAGGAATTATTGACAAATCACATTTTAAACATATCAAATAAGAGTTGGGGGGTGTAACATTAATCAATTTGATAATATATTCTTATATTCTACTCTTTTGATTGCTCGGTGTCTTAAGACAATTTCGGGTTAAAGATGTTTGATTACACTTTAAAGGTGGATATGAGAAAGGTATGATCCATAGGAATTATAACCACATTAGCGTGAAGGGGGAGTGGAAAACCATTCAGGAAAAACAACCTTCAACCCATCCGTATAGGATTCGAACCTCAACCTCTGGCAATCCGGAACAAATGAGGTATACATTAATTCTTGGATGACAACCATTTCGAGTCTTTTTTTTCTATACTGTTTTAAATGCATTCACTATATTTTAGTTTAAAATTTGGATTATTTTACTGCCTAAGTCGACTTGCTTGTATGAAATAGTGTATATCATAAATTGTTTCATACACGGCTTACGTATAATCTTAAAGTGACATTGAAGAGAAATTGCAATGTGACAAAATCAATAAACTTTGTAATATATTCCCAAGTGGATTTACTTTTTTTTTTCAGGAATTCTTGGTATATAAATGACATTTTGCAATCAAGGCTATTTTTTTTACAAGATCAAATATCCGTATGGGTTTATATAGTAAGAATTGAAAAAAAAATCTAAAACCATTGAAAATTTTATAAAAAAACATTTTTTTCCGCTTATTTTCTTGATTTGCAATGTGTGTGCACTGGGAAACGCAAAAGAATATTTTATTTCCCGCCGGTTTTGTTCTGTTACCCCGTAGTAACAAAACTCCTTGCAAGCTCCTAAAACCTTTTCTGAGTCACTAAAATCTCATTTCTATAGGAACCTCGGGACATGTACAAAGAATTCGCTACGACATGGAGGAGCATGTATATTTTACTGAACAACGGTATGGTCCCTCAGGGCCGGACTGGGATACTTTATATATTCACGTTTTATTTGTTTAATGGGAAAAGAAAAGGGGGAATAAAAAAAAAAGAGAGGGATATATGGAGTGAAAATAAAGAAGAGTGAAAAAAATTTAAATGTACATTACATTATAAAATAGTCGGAGTTACATAATGTACTCTTGTGAGCCTGTAGGAAGATTTGAATACATCAAGTGTCTAAAGTGCTTATTTGTGTATTCTCATTCTATAAATATTTGTGTAAGATATGTTCCACTGCTAACGTATTTTATTATTTATTTCCAAAATATTGAGAGACGAAGAACTTTCTACGCTATATAAATAAATAAAATCATTTATTAGGAAGTAACAATAAAAAAACATGTAACATACCATATTTGAAATAAGAATTGATTTTAATACATGCTTACACTTATTTGATTCTTAGAGTATCTAAAATTATTTGGCAACTTTGTATTACTAAAAATACATATCTTAAAGCAATGATAAGGATTTTCATGATAATTTATCTGGAGCTAACTAACAATGTGCTATACGGTTAACCAGGTTATGTTAAGTTAGTGTACCAAACAATTAATGTATATGAAATGTGAAAATTAAACATCCGAATATAATAATAGAAATTTTTAAAAATATTTATAATTTAGTTTATAAGTAACATTCCATTGGATATAGACTCGCCGTGGATTTATATGATCATTTATGAAAAAGATAATGGTAGCTTGAATTAAGTATTTTAATTGGTCGAATGAAAAATATGTTACCATCAGTAACTCTTAACTTGTATAAGAATATTCTACAGTCCTATTTTTATAAAAGAAGTATATTTGACAGCTATAAAAGCTTCTAGATATGTTTCCCTTACCCATCCGTTGAGTAGGGCTATCCGCAGCCGTTATTTTTAATATATATTAATACCTATAAAATTAACACCAATAGAATAGTAGAATATTATCAATGGTTTTCGCAAACAAAAAGTATTTTTTGGTATTTTATAAAAGGTTCTTCTTACTAAAATAAAACTTGAGCTTTCCACGCTATTTTAGTGGTGACTTAATATAATAATCTTCCATGAACGAGGTTCATCTCAGTGTGTAATAACTAGTAATGTCCGGTTTGGCACGGACATCCTCCGAGCTAGATTAACACACATCACGACGTTATATTGCATGTAGAGGCAGTCTAACCATCAACCCGGACAAATACTGTACGAAGAGCAAATCATAGAATACAAGCCTCAGGGTAGAGAGACTTAATATCACCATTATTACAGCTGCGGGCGAATAATCATCAAGGAGAGCATGGAGATCAACGCAAATGTTTGCAGCGTAGAAATAAGGAAACTTATTCGATTAATCATTAGACTAAAGAGTATTTGGCGGAGAATGGAAGATGGGGAATTAAGGGTCAAGGGTGGAGGTGAAAGGAACGAGGCAGAAATAGGCCCAAGGCTAATAGATTTGTTTCTATTCCATTTTTACTGTGGTTTAAACGTAGTAGCTATTCAGATATTTTTAATTATTTAAAATTAATACACCCATAGGCCTCGGTCTGGTCTAATCTGGCTTGACTGAGGTGGGGAGACTTAAGATCGAATCCCAAGAATGTAAAATGAGGTGTATTTTCCACTAAACTTCTTCCCATTTTCCTATCACACAAAAGTAAGCACATTCCTCCTTAATTATACTTAAATCTTATAATTCCTTATTTTAAAAACGTGGATAGCACGGTTGGTTACCAAACAGATTGAACAAAGATAAAATTAAAATTAAGTAATGGTTTAAGAATATTGCTTAAACACAGGACTAACAATTCATGGTTTAAAAGAAGTTAACATACATATGTATGTACCTATAAATATATTACTCCTAAAAGATTATTCTGACCAAAAAAAAGCTTTGATATAAAAACTGTAACCTTTTCTCACGCCCCTTTCTACCCCAACTTAGATACTTTTGCTGATATAACATTCACTCTTAATGTGAAAAGTTACGTAATACAGATTGGGGAGGGTGGGAAGGGCAAAGTTTAATGCCTAGTTGCTGTTAAATAGAAAAAAAAAAGCGAGTGTGGTCATATAACGTAAGAAAAAGGCATTACGTGGTTTATAGATGCCCTCTTAGACATTTTGTCTATCTTAAAGTCATGAAAGGCTTTTAAATTAAAAATATGTTCTCTCTTGATTCATAACATATTATAAATAAATTGTTAATATTGGCGTTGTTAATTAATTACGAAGAAGGGATCTTTATATACCCTAATTAATATTTTGTCAAGGTTCCATTCAACCATTTGCATTCAGGCCACCAAATCGTCTCCGTCACGTCGTTTCGTCGAGAACTACCGTAACTGTTCCAAGTTTGTATCGTTGACGAACTCCCTAACGGCAAGGGGACAGTGCGTAGGCAGCACACCTTACCTTCTAATCTCTACCGACACACTCACAGAGCAACCAGCATCCCCCTTCCCCACCCCTCCCCTCTCTACCTAAAGGAAACGCTGGCAAAGGTTGACACTGCTAATCACCTTCAACGGCTTGAGACGTCTTAATCACCTCTACCCCATCCTACAATCTCCTGACTGCAGTCCCGAGTGTCTTATTTAGACTCCTTACCACTCCTTAAGCCATCACTTTCCCCCCCTTCCAACCAAATACTTGTCCCGTCAAACTCCTTGTTCGTCTGTTTGTGTTGGTTGGGTAGTGTAGTAGCTAAGTCTGTCATGGATTGGTGAAGAGAGGAAGATTTATTTAAAGATAAGATGAGTAATCCTAGATAGTGTTTTTAATTGAATGGGTTTGAATAGCTCCGATAGGGATAATGCATATATTTTTAATATTTTCCATTGTTTCTTTATATTATTTGTAACATTGTGTTACATTTGAACTCGCCCCCAGTCTAAACTCGCCGCTGATTCATACTACCCGCTCCAAATAATATTCAATAATATTCTAAACCCTACAATAGTACTCTTCACTATTGTAGTTCCTGTAAATTGACACAACGTAATAGACAATTCTAATCATTAATATCAATTCTATATAACAGTGAAATAGATTGGAATCTGTACTCACCAAATCTATCGTGTGGTTAGAGCAACGACGAGCAACACCGGGTAGTAACAGAGACTCCTTCACCGAAGTCAACCCCGACTAAATCAAATAGACATTGAAGACGTCCCCGAGCCAAATTATCCACGATCAACAGAATACTACCCACCTGCACTCTGATGGATAATTCCAGAACTACAGAAATAACGTCTGATTGAAGAATCGCTGCTCTAAATGAAGAATGGGACAATAACATCAGCAAGCTACGTGATGTTCCATTCCTTCTAGAAGGAAGGCCACCGACAGAATTGTTATTTCCCCCCACTTTGCTACCCTGCTGTGAAAAACCCCTGTTTAAAGTCCTGTAATCGTATTATTAAATTGACTTTTCAACCAACACTGGACGTAGGAACATAGTCCTAGGACCAGGACTATGCCAGGATCATCCATGAATAGACTAAGAACGTAAATTATGGCGACGTATACTTTGAACATTATAATTCAAAACTTTTGTAAAAGCCGTGTTAGACGTTGTAAATTTTTACATTAATTTCCCTTGCCAAATGTTAGACTATAAAATGTCTGTCGCCACTTGGGCGCTCGAGACAGCAGTTTATTTTGATATTTACATTATGATAACTTTTGATAATAGACAAGTTTATTAACATTTCATTCTGAAATAATGTTGCAAATGATAATGTTTTAATTTCTTTTGTTATAATGAACACTTATAAAATTTTACTTGGTTACGTAAAATTGTATGACAAATAAAAATTAATTAGTTATTAATTTTAAAGTTGAACATTGTTTAAATGTTTCCGATAGACTTTGTTTATAGTAATTTATTAACTTTGAATTCAAGAGTAAATGGAAATTTCTAAACTGATAGTTTAGGTCATGTAGTCCCGCGGGAGTTTGACTAAAGTCTGTTAGCCAAACTCTCGCGTATTTTAAAAAAGTCTAATAAATATATTTTATATCTATTATTTAAATTGTTGAAGTCTGCTTTAGTTGATGCAACGTAAACGCCTTTGAAACAATATAATAAGGCCCATAAGGCCCTATATAAACCTTACAAATTTATTTACTGATTTATTATTTATTTATGTATTCTTTTCAACACTGTGGGTTGTGTGTCTCTTAAAGACTAGCCCATCTGATTGTTTGATATATCAAGTATGAGAGAAGTTCTCTCTAATGAACTGTGCTAAATAACTGTTTATTTCTAATATGATTTTCCACAGAACTCAGTACGATTATTGAGACCATGTAATTGAACACTACTTTGCTACTAAATGTTTTTTGCTTTGAATAAACCATTTATGGTATTATTTAAATCTTTGATTTCATGTCCTTTGTATAATCTGTAGCTTACTAACCTCCCTCTACCTTTAAGTTATCGATGGTCGTAAGGAAAGGTTGGAGAGAGGGGTGTAACGTATACATTTATGTATAGATAGATATACTTTTTATGGCATTGGGAACTCGAAAAGTTTATTGCCTCACTCACAAAGTACGCTACCTATCCCTATCCTGAGCAATTTATTCACATTGAGTTTGCCAGTCAATAACCTGAACAAGATTCTATAATATGCCTCCATTCGCGCAGCATGTCTTGCCTACCATAATCTACGAGACTTGATTACCTATAGCATTGTCTTGTAATGAGTACAAGTTATGTCACTCGTCATTATGTAACCTCCTCCCCTACACAGTAGCCTCAATCCTATTCGGACCAGATATCGTCGTAAGCAGTTTATTTTCGTCATATAATGTAAGAGACTACGTTTCTTACCCATGGAGAACGTCCGGGAAAATTGTATTATATATTTTGAGTCTTAAATATTTTCTCGAAATCAGGCGAGATATTAACTTACTGACCAAGTAATAGCATGATTTTCACGACTGTATTCTTTACCTAGTTTCCAATCTAATATCGTTATTGCTAGTTAAAATTGTTCCTAAATATTTAAACTCATTAACCCTGTCAGATGGTATGTTGTTTGCAGTAATGTATAGTTATATATAAATAAAAATACTAGAGATCTTAAAATCAATTACTTTATAAGCCGATACCCTTTCAATTTATAATGGTACCCATTTTCGATATCCCGATGCTTGGCATTAAAATACCAGAGAATGAAAGTTCCGGTAGCTAAAAAGAAATGGCTACATTCTGAATTTGGTTGTTTTTCATTTTGACTGGAGTTGTTTTTGTTGATTTTAATTTAAAAAAATTGGAAATATAAACTTGATTTTCTCAATCACTAAATTAATTTATATATTAGAAAAATTGTTTAAAATGTTTTTATAGATAAATTAGCCCTACACCACGTTGTATAAATAAAATTTTATGTGTGGTGTGTTTCTTAGAATTATTATTATTACTATCCCCACAGCGTCTTACTACGAATTTGGGTTGTACGCACTTACGCTAATGTGTAATGGTAGGGTGATTGTGAGATGAAATGGAGGAACTACAGTTTAACGTGGAATACGAACCACAGTGGAGGTCTGGCATTCCTCACATTCACAAGTTATGATTAATAGACGTTTTGTCAGAGGGGAAGGAAGGGTTCGGCAATCAGATAAACCTGTGCCGGGACCGAGGATTGAACCCCAGACTCCCAGAAAAGAAGTATGAAACTCTACCCCTAAACCGCCAGGTCACTCGTTTCTTAGAAAAAGGAGAAAATGGTAAAGTTTAGGAATGGGAAAATGAAATTGAAAAAAAATTGTTATAATTTAAGAATTAAGCTCTAGAATCGGAAAAGAGATAAAAAGGAATCTGGCCATCTAATATATTTAATCTTCAATATTTAAAATAAGTCTTTTAAATATGAATATAATGCATTGAGTTTTTTTTCTGAACTACTCCCCACCCTAATTTGTATAATCCTTTATTTTAAAATTCACATTTACTCATCCTTGTCTAATCACTATAAATATGGGGCTTTCCCAGAAGGCTAGTCGTGGAAACGGGAAGTGAACGTTTAAGATTTAACTGTAGATGTAATTATGTGACATTTCCCTCTTTCATTAATCCTTGAATAGTATAGCTATGAAGGACTGGGTTTGTTAATTCAGTGAATGTCCAAGAGACTGTCCCTCCGTTATGAACTCATCTGCTAGAGAGGCGCTGGGGATACAATGTCTTGTGTGAGGCGGATAATTGAGTTAATCTTTCCCTGTCAAACGGCGAGGGAGCTTTTCGATTGGTGCCATTTTGAAACTGTTACGAAGATCACAACGATTCAAATGTACTATACACGCTCACAATAAATATAGGCCTGTATGCATACAATTATATGTATATGTACTGACTGATTAAATCAACATATGAGAATTTCTATAAGTGAGAACGAAAGTGCCTACCAAATTTGCCAGGAAAGGTGTTTTGACATACCTTCCAGAGTTATTTTCATGGAGCTGTTTTATATATATATATGGAGGGGCTATCTTGACGCGCAACTGAAGATTACTTTGACTCGGGAAATGTAGGGGTTAGGGGGTATGAATCATCCCGGGTGGTGCGTGGCTGTTTGCATTTCCTAGCAAAAAGTCATAATTGTATATTATTGTTATATAACTTATACGTTAAACATTTTATGTACTTAAATAAACCGAGAAAGAAAATAAATATTTTTCAATTTTCCGCTTCCCAAATGGAACTATTCTGTGCATAACAGTTACTATTCTCACAATCTACTTAATTTTTATTAGCATCGCGTCTTACTACCTGTTCGGTTTGTACGCACTTACGCTAATGTGTAATGGTAAGGTGATTGTGAGATGAAATGGAGGACCTACAGTTTAACGTGGGATTCGAACTACGGTGCAGGCCTGGCATTCCACACATTCACAAGCTGTTTTTAATACACGTATTATCAGAGGATAAGAAAGGGTTTGGCAATCAGACAAATCTGTGCCGGGACGGAGGATTGAACCCCAGACGCCCAACACAGAAGTCTTTACACCTATATCCCTAGACCACCAGGTCACCCAATTTACTAGAGTTAAGTAAGTTACAACCAGACTAACATGAGTTAAAAAGAAAATACTACAATACTCAAAGAATTATGTATATATATACCCTTTAGCTTGAACATACCGTAGTTTTAAGCTAATTTATTAATATTAAAAACAACAATCTAGATTTTCGGCTAGTTTGTATTTTCAGACGATTGTTACTACCCAAAATACAAAGTAATTTTTTATGTTATTAAATTGAAATAACACAAATCTATTCAATATTTACACCCTAATTACAAAAAACATCAAAAAGCTCTCAATAGGGTTGTATTTTAATTAGAGTGAGTGCGCGTCCCTTTTTTCCGTATGTTTCCCATGTTAAACCGGTGCGGCGGCCAGTTCCCATACTATGCCATGCAGCGGCTAGATCCGTCTCTCCATGAGGGATGTTCTCCTTATATATAATAGCTCCATGGTTATTTTAAATACCACAATCGGCACGTGACCTAAGGCTTTGTTTCCCATACGAAGGAAGTTGTGCTATGTATTTTTACTGCGCAAGAAAAATTTGTTCACCCTTACTGGGTTTTAACCCACGAACATCGGGTCATGAGACGAGCACTTTACCCCAAGACAGCCGAGGTCAATAAATTTTATTTTATTCGTAAACTTAGCCATGTGACATCATTACGCTAGGCAATTTTATTTGTTATTAATGAAACTAGCCATTGATCAGTCAATTGTAGTGATTTTTAATTTAAAATTTAGTTAATGTTTACTTCTAGTATTGTAAAATAAACGCTCGCACTGATATACTCTCTTAAAGTCAAATCATTCAAATATCCAGATAAAATAAAATGGCCCCCAAAACTTTTGTTGGCTACCAATTTACGCAATAAATAAAAATATGGGAATAAAATAATTTGAATATCAAATCATAAATAGGCCAAAATTAAAACCTATTATAAAATTATTACTTTATATAAATAAAAGACTTATTCATTTAGTCGAATATAATTCAGATTACACGAATCAAATTTGGTGTTGATATATAGGTAAGAACCGCTTAGGTTACCACATGGTATAAGCCCTAAGGTAGCACTCTTACCAGGGCCGTGTCTATGGGGGAGGTGGAAATGATGGCAAAGGGGGCAATTTCCATGGGCCTCACATTCCAGGAGGTCATATTTCCCCCAAAAATTATTAAATTCAATTACAGCTATAATTCTAAACTTCCCATCAAATACTGTGCAGATAATAATTAACAGCAATAAGTATTCGCCTAGTGATAGGGTTTTCAGGAATATGGAATAAAAGCCTAACTTTTTGTAATTTAAGATTTACGTTATCCGAGTAATGTACTGCAGTACAGTAGAATACGCCACCATTGTGCTACCGCTGTCGGTCCACAGAAAACAGTGCAATGGTGCAAAGAGGAATTTACTTTAGTTAAATTTAATAAATGCAAACAATCAATCCAATTAAATACAGTCATTTAATGGGTTGATCAATATTCCATAAAACATGAGAAATTAAGCAAGTAAGTACTACAGATCAATATATTATAACGGTTTAGTGATAAAATTAAAAAACCCGACGTGCAAAAGGGAGGGGGCTTGCATTTTCTTAAAACGGCCATGGCTCTTGCAATGGAATAGACTACCAATGAAAGTAAAATTGGGGATTCGAATACCACTCGGGTCTGCGGAGGGTAGTGTTTCCTAAATGGTTTTCCACTCTTCCTCCACGAATATGCGTATACACTTCATCCAACTTCAACCTACCTCATCCCTAATATACTAGCGTGTTTATCACACGGGCCTAAAACCCGAGAGCGTAGGAAGACTTTAAAAAAAAAAATTTCACCTGTACAAAATACCAATGATCACTCAATTTTATTTTCCCAATCAATAAATATGTTTCCAGTGAAACAATTACAATCTTCGAAACCCATTCATTCATTTGTATATATTACCCAGTTTATATAATTTCAGTAATGATCGACGATGGAAGGCTAAATCGTTGAATCGTTCAGGGAGCGAAAAGTGGATTACAGACCCAGTGGAAGCCAAACGTGATGAGTTTGGTTACCACTTTGTGTCGCAAGTGGTTACGGTTGAAAGTGTTCAAACACAGTTGGTAAACGTTTTATTTCGACTATCGAATGCTTTGAAAAGCACAGAGGTGTTAAACACACCTGTCATGTGATTATAATATGCTTACCTTTGTAACCAATCATGTTGAAAATGCTCGTTTCAAATCAATGTTCAATATTCATGTTGAGTGTTCACCGACTTCCATGATTTTTTTTAGAAGGATAGTTTTGAAAATTCAAATATATCAATTTGCAGCCCAAAATTGATAACAATTCAATATATATTGATCGTGTTACTAAACGGATATTGATAATATCTATCAATAATGACAATTATATGTTTCGTGACTTACGTATTAATGTTTGGAAGTAGCTCTAGTAGCTTTTTCTGGCTGTCAGTTAAGGACCTTCGTATGAACATTAGACTGCATAATGTTCTTGTTTACTTTTTCTAGACACCTCGGAGAGAAAGTATTGTCGTCGACATTTATCAAAATATCGAATTAGATTTTTTTTTTTGACGACGCTTTATGAACCCCTGAAACAAAAAAGTCGTTTTCACAATGTCCTCTGTTTGTCTGCTTGAACCTAGGGCTAGAGCTTAAACTATTTTACTGATTGGGCTAAAACTTGGTATCTGGGGTTTCTGTAAGGTCCCCTTGAGGGGTTTTTGGAATTAGAATTTAGGTGTAGTTTACTAGAGGGCATTGAGAGAAAAAAAAAATTCTTGAAATAGGCCCTTAGGATTTAGATTAAATTTTATATCTTGACACTGTTCATCATTATAAACAAGATTGATATTTTTATAAAACCAATAATGTATTAGCTATAATCATGTATGTATTCTTTTTAATTTAGATCTTTGAAAATTAATTTGATTCTTATGCTCTTTGGTGGATAGAGATGTTTTGGTGCAGCGTATCATTATTTTTAAATGTAATAATATTTTTTTTATTTTGGACAAGCTAATTCAAATTTTATTGAACATCACCAATATAGATTTCATATCCATCTCTCACACATAAAAACAATATTTTCATCATATGGTAATACATTCATGAAATATCACAATATCTTATTTATAGACCACTATTTTTTTTTAAATGCTATTACTAAGAGTAATCATTTTCTATTCTGTAAAAAGAGAGTTAACAAAAGATAAACGTTGAAAGTATATTCAAAGGGGGAAAGTTTTTATTATTTTGCTAAGAGCGGAGAGTAGGAACAGTGAATAATGGAAACGTCATCAGTGGTTTCAGAATTATAGCGGATCTCTAATTGAACAGGTACAATGACATGGCACCGAACATAGCAAATGCATTTCTAATAATAAATTATGTAGTAAGGCTTCTATTCAATGCTTTACTCCCTCGTACCATATTCTGTTATCCCCCCTCACCCCCCCCCCCCCCCNTCTCCAACGATCCATATAAAGCCATAAACAGAATATGTGGACTTCTCCTCTCATTTGTGACAAATTTCTCCTTCTATGTGATAACGAAACCACTTTCTATTTATAATATAATTATAATATAATATAGCTTTCAATCATCGCTGTGTCAAACCAAAAACCCAACGAATATTATCAATAATTATGAGGGACTATTTAGTGCACCCGTTCTTCGCACAGGAAATATATATAATGAGCTTGTTCTCTTTCTTTCTAGTATGTAAGACTATATATACCACAATTAAAATAACAAAATCTTTAATTATCTTAAGAAAAAAAATACTTGATTGGTTTAAATTGTTTTAAAAAATACAAAAAAAAATAAATAATTAAAATACGATGTACAAACAGAGATATATTCTTAGCATGTGTTAATAATTTAAATTTATTTTAAAAATAGAGTTATAACTCTTCCCTACACTATATTGACACTATATGACTGTTGGTGCTTGTAAATAAAGAAGAGTGATGGGGCTTATTGGGCGTTAGAGAGTGTAAGACGAAAGGAAAGCTAAATAGTACTTTAGCAGTTTAAAGTTTAGAAAAGGAATTATTCATTTTCAAAGTGTTAGATACTCTATTTAGACTTCGCCATGTTAAATTTGTTTATTTTTTTAACTTCTTAGAGAATATTATCTTAAGTACTATCACTATGTCAAATTTCAGATTTCTATGATGTTTAAAAGTGTTTGAATGGCTTATGCGGACATACATAATTACATCAAAAGCATATCGAATTAATCTGCTCAACATCTGATTGCACTCTTTATATATGAGGTTGTTTCAATGAATAGGACAATAAAGGTAAATATACTCACAAGCTAGGTCTTGGTACCTTATTTATTGAAACACCCTCTTAGTTTCTTCCTGTAAAATATCAATCTTCAGTCTAATATTTTAACCAATAAATTTAAAAAAAAACAGATTTGAAACGAAGTATTAATCAGCTCACAAATTAAGCGAAAGCAATCCATAGAAAACCCAATATTTGCCTAATAGTGGGTATAAGCTATGTGAAAATATATTGTATAGGCTACATTGTTACCAAAACATATTAAAAATGATAGCATCACACTTTAACAAAGAGCTTAGTTGAAATAATAGGCTGTTAAAGATACAGATTGGTCACTGCAATTACCAACCAAATTTCAATTTTCTACCATTAATATTTCTTAAAGATATTTTTTACATTTAGATCTTTGATCAAATTTTCATTATTTTATTATTTATCTGGGTTAGTCTTTGTAGATGATAGCAAATATTTCAATTTTCTACTACACCTAACGATTTTTGTATTATTTTTGGAAATTATAGTCCCCCTTCCTCCTATTTTCCAAATAAAAATTAAAAATCAAAAACTTAGATATGTTTATATTTATCTAAGGCTGTCGATCCACATTGCTGAAAAATTTCGATTTTCTATCACGCCAAAAATACTGTATTGATTTTCAAGCTTTATAAATTGTCCTCCACTTATACTGACATGTTGTCTGTGACTATCAATGTTATGTATGGTCAGTTTTGGATCATTTGACCCTAGTTGTGTCCTATAGTCCGAGGGCACAGAATGAAGCTTTCCAAAAACCAACATTATGAATAAAAGGAAAAGTTTCTCGAGGCATTTGGCCGAGAGTTGTGTGTTTGACCTGCACATAGATGGTACATTTTAACGGCCCTTTTCTGTACGTCTGAATCTTATAAATGTGTGATATATAGTAAAAGTGAATTTTGTATTACTTAGAGAAATAAATTAATTTAATTAATCCACTATATGTTCATCGAATACTAATTTTTGGTGCTTGTAATAAATTATATATTTAAATTGCTAGCATGGTAAAATAAAATTTTAAAACCAGATTAACGTATTCTGGATTTATTACAAACAGTGCTGACGGCGGAACTTTGTCTACTATTTGTATAACGCGCTAGTCGTGTTGAGCTCGACCGCCGAGGACGGGGAGATCAAGGTTCGAATCTCAGTCGGGTGAACTAAGGGGGTGGGGAGGTTTCCTAAATGGTTTTCCACTCTCCATCCACGCAAATGCGTGTTTACTTCCTCCCAATTCCTAATCCATTCGCGTAATTAGTACTTAAGCGTATAACCCGAACGGGTAGTAAGACGCGGTGCTAAATAATAATAATAATAATAATAACTATTTGTATAAAGGTAAGTCGTGCTGTTATATTCGTAAATATCTACGCGCTAGATCTATGTGTATGATATTAGGAGTAGTGTTCTAAAGTAAGTAAAGCTGTAAGTTAGTTGTTAGTTTTCCTAATATATTGTTTGGTAGAGAAAGAAATTTCAGATAATAAATACGTAGTGCAAAAAAAGTTTAAGTAAGTTAAAGGGGCAGGAATGTGGAAAATTAAAATATGGAGGAAATTTGATAATATTTTTGTGCAGAAATAGTGTATGAAAAATTATCTATACACTCGGGTGGGATTTTAACCTTTACTTCTATTTCACTGCGAAACAATACTTTAAGAGTCTTGCATAGAATATGCGCGGACACCAATTAATTATTTGCCTTTACAATATTAAAAAAATTATAATCATATTACAATTTAGGTTTATAATGTTGATTTGAAATATGTAATTGGGCCACAATAAGCCATCACATCTTAGCTAAATAAAGTTAATGCATTATATTTAATATACAGGATGATTCAAAAGTCTCCATACAAAGGGAGGGTGCACAATTTGAATTTTGTATAGATGGCATTGTTCTTTTTTTATAAACTATTCCAGTACCGTGTCCGATATACATTCATTGGTGGACGTTTGAGAACGGCCATGTTTCCGTTTGGTCACTAACACTTCGGTACCTCAGAAATTCTCAATAAGTTTAACAACAGTACCGTGTGTGGTCTGTTTTACTGGGCAGTGATTTCTGTTGAACTCATTTAAGTCAGCTTCTTGATCTGTTCAGGTGAATGATCTATTTAGGTTCTTCCATTTTAAAAAAAAGGCTATTTCAGAACGGTGCCTAAAAATATTCCTTTCATATGGAGACTTTATAATTATCCTCTATAGTGATTATATAAATATAATTTAGGTTTACTATAGTAAAAAAATATATAATGATATTGTATGAATTATAATTTTCAGATTATGGCTCACTTTTACAATAATTCCTCAATGGATTTCTTTTTCCTTTTATAACTAAGTTTCAGAAGATTATGTAAACAATGAAACTAGTTGGACAATTATTTGTTATTACGCCACACATTATGAAATAAATGGTACGGCGCACCGCACAGACTTTCTCTCTCTTTCTATAAACTCGTAAGATTTCTGAACGGAATACTGTACATTGTATCATCACCACTCAATACAGGATGATTCAAAAGTCTCCATACAAAGGGAGGGTGCACAATTTGAATTTTGTATAGATGGCATTGTTCTTTTTTTAAAACTATTCCAGTACCGTGTCCGATATAAATTCATTGGTGGACGTTTGAGAACGGCCCCGTCTCCGTTTGGTCACTAACACTTCGGTACTTCAGAAATTCTCAATAAGTTTAACAACAGTACCGTGTGTGGTCTGTTTTCCTGGGCAGTGATTTCTGTTGAACTCATTTAAGACAGCTTCTTGATCTGTCCAGGTGAATGATCTATTTAGGTTCTTCCATTAAAAAAAAAAAAGCTATTTCATAACGGTGCCTAAAAATATTCCCTTTATATGGAGACTTTATATTCATCCTCTATAGTGATCATTTATATAATTTAGGTTTACTTTAGTACAAAAATATATAATTATATTGTATGAATTATAAATTCAGATTATGGCTCACTTTTCCAATAATTCCTCAATGGATTTCTTTTTCCTTTTATAATTAAGTTTCAGAAGATTATGTAAACAATCAAACTAGTTGGACAATTATTTGTTATTACGCCACACATTATGAAAAAAGGGAACCAAATCTATCAGCTAAGCTATGAATACAGTCTTAGAAAAAAATTTCAGTTTTCGTCAAATTTTCTACTAATCATAGTAACTAGAATATATTCTAAGAATTAATAGCCGGAGCTATTATTTATGCTTGCTAGTAGTGAACTACTCCACTAGATATCATATTCTGAAAATTGAAAAATGACACCTGGAGACGGGTTCGATTCCCGTGTCCAGGTGTCATTTTTCAATTTTCAGAATAGAATATATTCACCTAGCCTAAATATTTATAATGCACAAGTTTATTTAAAATATTACGATTTTAAAATAATTTAGTGTAAATAGTTTGATATTAAATTGACTTTTTAAAAGGTTTTTTCTACACTTTTAAATTGTTCGTGTATTAAACAATATGTAAGTATAATGGAAGATGGAACGGACGTGAGATAAGGTAAATTTTATATCGTGTTCAAGGAAAATTATATTTTTTGGCCAAAATTAATATCTTAGCAGTTCAATAGATAGGTTGCTTTAGTTTGATTCGCTACTTATAATATCAACAGTTTTGTATTATATATCAAACATGAGCATATTGTTGGCATTCGAGGAGAAACTTTTTAATTAAGAGAGAAAAAATTATCACTGAATTTTAGGATGCCCTAAGGCAAATATACAAAAAATTTGAGCTTATTACATGAAGAAAATCAAACTAATATGAAGAAAATATATTTTATTTAACTAGGCCAAAATAATTTACTACAAAATGTTTAAGTTAACTAGCCTTTCATTTAAACTTAAACCTCTTTATCAACAATTTTTTTTTTATGTTTTCTAAGCTGTTTCTTCTTACTTATTTCAATAATACATCATATAATCTCAAAATGCCATCTGGTAATATGAAGTCAAATATGGCTCAGCTATATTTAAACACCACGTTTAAAATTCTCACCGAAAAACCGAAATAGCCTTTGCAAGGTTCAACGTTCACATTAAAAACAACATGAAATGTACTTAGTTTTATCTAAAGTTGGGTTGACAGGAATCTTAATCAACTTTAAATAAAACACAAGAGCTAAGCAGAAGTCTGGTTCAGTGTTGTGATAACACCAGCTATCTGCAGAGTACTGAAAATATGCAGATTGTTGAGGTAAAGGGGGATGAAGTTGAAATTAATCAAGCGGACAGCTCGTGATGTAGACAAGGGGAAGGGGTGAAAGTTGAGGGATGGTGTACACTTTATAGTCATCTAGATATTCTTCTCTTTATGGCCATTACATCAACATCGGCTGGAGGAAGTAGTTTGAGTTTTTATGCTTCTTCTTCGTGCCGTTGTTTAAACAACACGCAATCTTAGAAAATATTTAGGGTGGAAGTGTTTGTTTCTTGACCTCGTTTGAAAGCGTTTAAACTTTAAACTAAAGCTTGGTTTGAAACCATATTTTAATAGCTCAGCATCTATATTTTTAGATTATATACTGTATTTAAATTTTTTATCTTTCTTGAAAAAGAATGTCGTTTCCTTAGAAGAACAATAAATTTGGTTTAGTATCAATTTTTTTAAGAAATCTTTTCGAAATAAATTCTCTGAATATAATAATTTTTTTTTTTTCATTATACCAGTAAACCCTTGCAAAACTTTCGCACATTCAACCTTCCCTCTACTCCCAAAAAAATGTATGTAATATTTTGTTGGGTTGTTGAAATTAAATACTCAGCGAGGTGTATACACAAAATAGCAAAAAGAGTTTATTTTCGGTGATTGACATACAAATATTTTTATATTTTTCTTTTAACTTATATTTAAAAAAATTGGGGTTTAAAGTTAACTGAGTATGCTATGTCAGAAGTTAGTAAAAAAGTCCTACCCACTGATACAAGGCCTACAGCGATGAATAATGTATTAGTTGTGAAAAAGGGATGTTGACAATAGAAATAATATATAGAATCATTATTTTAGAAACACCTTCAGAATAACATTAATTTATTATTTCTCTCTTTTTAAATATATTGAAAAAAAAGAGTTTTTTATAAATTATTTTTAAATAACGATATTTTATAAATGTTCTCAAAACCTTTGCATTAAATTTCTAAGACAATTTTTAAATTATCGCACATTCAACCTTCCCTCTACTCCCAAAAAAATGTATGTAATATTTTGTTGGGTTGTTGAAATTAAATACTCAGCGAAGTGTATACACAAAATAGCAAAAAGAGTTTATTTTCGGTGATTGACATACAAATATTTTTATATTATTCTTTTAACTTATATTTAAAAAAAATTGGGGTTTAAAGTTAACTGAGTATGCTATGTCAGAAGTTAGTAAAAAAGTCCTACCCACTGATACAAAGCCTACAGCGATGAATAATGTATTAGTTGAGAAAAAGGGATGTTGACAATAGAAATAATATATAGAATCATTATTTTAGAAACACCCTCAGAATAACATTAATTTATTATTTATCTCTTTTTAAATATATTGAAAAAAAGAGTATTTTATAAATTATTTTAAATAACGATATTTTATAAATGTTCTCAAAACCTTTGCATTAAATTTCTAAGACAATTTTTAAATTCCCCAGTTTTTTGGCTCATGAACATCTATTGCAATCCACATACCGATTGGTAAAACCCAAGGATGAAAGAATTCATTCCTCTTCCGAGAAAACTTTTGCACTGAATAAAATCGAAAAAGGAAACGATAAAAATAGAAGGGGAGGTATTACCGAACTAAAAGAAGTGGTGGCCGATCGCAAAAGAAGAGAAGTCAAAATAAGTAAGGGGGATATAGATATATTTTTTACGAGTCTTCTTTAGCCAAAAGAGGACGTTAAAATGAGGAAACAAACAACCTTTTTATTGGTTCTGCTCTGTAGTTTTGACTCGATACTTACTCGCTCCCGGTTATTTTGGAAGACGAAACTTCTACTTCGTGACCCATCGGAAATACCGGATGTCTCTCCGACAAATTATGTCTAAACATTTTTTATTTATACATTTTTTTATTTCAGTTTTCTGAGCTTAGGAAAAGGGGATGTTTTATGTAAATCAAAACCTATGCCCTTAACCTATTATTTATTTACGTCGCTTTGATTAATGACGCGTCAGTAATTCCCAAAAGTATAAAATATTTAAAAGTTTTTTTTCATACATTTGTTAGAAAATAAATATCATTCATTCTAAAATAAAAGGTGAAGTTTAAAATGCTTGAACATTTAAAAATTACCTAAACTTATTAATGTTGAGATTTTGATTTTTCATAACCCAAACATCACTTAATTCACTTCACACACGCACGCATACTTTAGCATCGCATCTTTGTATACGCTTATGTACTAACTACGCTATTGAGTAAGTGTTTGGGAAAGGTTGAGTAAAGTTTAGCTTAGTTGAATGTACCCACATTTGAGGGGAGAAAAAATAGTGGAAAACCATTTTCAGTACATTTTACGGGAGTTAAAACATCGTTCTTCCCATCATCAGTAATCCAGTCTATTTCTAGAGTGACGTCTTAAACCATGTGGCCACCGAAGCGGGTCGTAAACATTGTCGCTAAATTGTAGGCCCTCTGTGATCATTTAATCTCTTTCATTAATAACTACTAATAAACTTCTACGTGTTTTCGTTTTTAATTTGTATTTAGAGCTTATGGAAATGCTTAAATATTAGATTAGCCTCACTAACGAATTATTATAAGCTATATATAGGTAAAGAGGGTAGTATGATTACCTTTAAAAATTTATTTGGGTATTTAACGTGCACTTTCTGAACCGACTGATTATATCAGTGCACAACTTATTAATCTAAATTAAATCTAGAACACACACAACAACAAGCACCCACCGTTAATTTATCAATGTGTAAGGGTAAGTCAATATTTCAGCTACTATTAATTTTTCAGTCATGCCAGGAAAGCAAATCTTGGACCCTTAGCCCAGTAGACAAACATGCTCCCAATTGAGATAAGGTGTCAAGACTTGAAGAAAATACACCTGCATTTTAGGAGAGAGAGATTGTTAGAAAAATAAATATAAAATTAAATATTTAAGACATCTCATAGTTTACATCATGAAAAATTGATGTTTATATTCCGTTGATGATCGATATTCACATGTCCTTGACCCAATCAGGTTATTTACCATTTTGGACTATACTACAAAGTAAACTCAGAGTTCCTTGTATAGCACCTGTTTTCATCTGACAAGGAAAACGTACTAACCTACCGCTTACCTAAACCAGTGAGCTCATAGACTAAACGTCAGGCTCATAGTCTCAGCGAGGTGTATACACAAGCCATAGGAGTTAGGATAAAGTCGCGGTAAAGTGTACTCATTTTATTATAGTATTTCTTTGTACTCTTCAACGCTAATGCAGGCAACCCTCCCCTAAAACCCACCCTCCTCATCCCTAACACGTAAGCGTAATTTAAGTACATACAACGCACACGGGTATTTATAGCGTGATTTAACTAAAGTTTCCTCAAACATCTTTATGAGAGCCAGGTGGTTTCAAATAAAATCACGAGTGAGTAAATTAAAATTCAACCTTGAAATTAATCGCCTCTGTGGCCGAATGTTCTAAGACGTCACACCCACAATATACTAGTTTGCCGATATCGGGGAGATTGTGTTTCGAATCCCGGCTGGATGTTATAAGGGTGTTATTACTCAGGTGTTTTTTTGTCATAATCCTGTATTAATTATATTTAATAAATCACTTTTGATTAATTTATAGATATAATAAGTACTAATCCAACGTGTTTTTGTTCATAATTCAATATTACTGAACACTATCTTTGGAAGTAAATATAACCTGGGAGCAACATTAAGAAGGGCTACATCCCGTTACTTGAGAAATGTTCTTAAACCTGGGACTTCGAACGTATACCTTTGGCCAAGCGTAGGCTTCTTCACTAGTTTGGTAGTCACAGATCTTTCCGAGCGATAGTCCATCATAGTAATACATATCTTCATTAAAATCACCGAATCTTAATCGGGACTTGACCCGTTCCGTTCCGGGCACAATCCAGGATCAATCAAAGTCCAACAATTTTAATCAGCAGAACACCTTATAAAGGAAATCGGCAGGTCGTACGATATCTGATTGCGGATCCCATTTTCTCAATATCATCACAGTGAATCAAACTAATCAATCACAATTATGTCTTACTAAAATCAATACAGTGTTGCAATAGTGTCATCGGGTGACCTTGCGGTCTAGGGGTAAGGTGTTAGACTTCTGTGCTGGGGGTTCGGGGCTCAATCCTCGGTCCCGGCACAGATTTATTTGATTGCCAAACCCTTCCTTCACCTCTGACAAGACGTGTATTAATCACAACTTGTGAATGTGTGGAATGCCAGGCCTCCACCGTGGTTTGGATCCCACGTTAAACTGTAGGTCCTCCATTTCATCTCACAATCACCCTACATTACACATCAGCAGTAATCCGCGGCGCTAACAATAATAATAGTGTCATCTCAACATCGTGATATTATATTTCACTACTACCCGCTTGTAAGGAAAGTGATCTTTACAATCCCTACACGCAAGTGTGAGAACACTTCGTCTAAATTCAATCTTCCTCATCCTTATTACATTAGAGTAATTAATACTAAAGGTATAAACTGCATGAATAACCTAGTGAAAGAAAAAGGGAAAAAAAATAATATATCTGACCATAATAAAACACAAGTTTGTATTTTTAAAAGGATCTTACTATCAGGAATTTATCATATATATGACTTATCTCAGAAAAAAAAACTCAACTGATTACTGCATACAATCTTACCTTTTTTCTCCTTGAACGACCGTGGATGAAATGCCCCTGAAAATAAGGCAACCCCTTGAACTCTACGGACTCTCCCGAGGGCATAAAACAAACACACACACACAGAGTTGGTTGTAATATTTACGTAGTGGCTGCAGAATAGTGAACTGTCTTCAACGAGACGATTTTTGTTTGCAGTGTTTGGTCGATGGACGGGTGAAGGAAGCTGCATAGAGTGTAGGCTTACATGGAGAGCTCATTACTAAGAATAACGATCTTATGTTTACTAGAAGGTGTAAAGTTCACGCTTAGCTGGAAATAACGGCCTAACCTCAAGTGAAAGCTTATTTTTACTTTCTCTCGGACACCTCAGAGAGAAAGTATTGTGATCGTGAAAAAATCTTAACTTGATATTTTGATAAATATCGACGTTTTATGACCCCCTGAAACAGAAAAAGTTGTTTTCGCAATGCCGTCTCTCTATACTTTAGGATATATTTGAAACTATTTTACCGATTGGGCTAGAATCTGTTCTCTGGGGTTTTCATAAGCTCCCCTCGAGGTGTTTATGGAATTAGATTTCTAACCTTAAATTTAAGAGTAGTTTACTGAAGGAAAAAAAAAAGAAAGAATCTATTTTTTTTTTCAAAAATTCGCTCTAATAAGTTTGATTAAATTTCATATATAGACACTGTTTACTATTATAAACAAGAAGGCAATTCTCATTTGCTCATTAACATGATAGAGGGTACTTTAAATGAGGGAAATTTTCCAATTCTCATCATTCATACGAAACTATTTGAGATATGTTATAACTTACTGTTGTAAAGTTGTATAACTATTAAATATATACATCTTTTATTTGAAATGCATTTTTATAAAACCAATAATTTCTGAGCTATAAGCAAATATATATACTATTTAATTCAGGTCATTGAAAATGAATTTGATTCTTATATTCTTTAGTGGACAAAAATATTTATCCTTTTCTCAGTTTTTCTTTAACATTGTTCCTAGTTTATAATGCCATAGAGTAAGTAACAGTGTATATTATTTAATTTATGATCAATATTTTCACATATTTTACAATCTTATGTTAAATATATATTTTAGGGAAAAAATGGGATAAAATCATTGCGGTGCGCCGTAACCCTTATTTTTACAATTTTCGGGGATAGCAACTTTAAAATAAAATATAGGAGTCTGAGAAGATTTTTCTTTATTTATCAGCAAGTCCTTATAACCGTTCGGGTCACGCGCATATGTACTAGATACATTAATGAATAATGGATGAGAAAGGTTGAATTAAGAAGAGGTGTATCTGCATTTGCACGGAGAGAAAATCTTCAGGAGAGAAACTTTAGTACACCCGACTGTAATCGAACAACTTGCAGTCTTTTCTATTTCGAGAGTGATGCCTTATACTATGCAGCCACCAAAGCCAGCGAGAAGTCTGTTTACATTTAAATGATACATTATTTTAAATTATGTCTATGAATGAAATAAAGCGATGGATATTATAAATGTGCTAGAATAAAGTAAGCCTGCATAAAAGTGGTAAACTTTACCATTTCTTAAGCTCAGTCAGTAGCGTTTTTGCTTATTAGGCTAAGGGTCCCCCCGGTTCGATTTCTGACATGGCCGAAAAGAAAATCGTTTGTTAAATTGAATCTCTCCCTTTTATTATGATGAAGGGAGGATAAATCTTATGTCAGTTTTAGATTCAAGTTATTTTCTAACTCGTGTGCTGATATGAAAAGTCAAGTTATAAAGTTTACGTTAAATATCTCAAATAATAATAATAAAAGAAAGTATTGAACTAGCCAACACATGGTTAGAATCTAAAATTAAGGAAACAATCCAAACGAACAAGACATAGCTGACTTATCACTGTTGTCCACAATTGTCATATCTATATTTTTTTTTGGTAATTGACTTGATTAAAACATATATTTGTATTCAATTAGATAATTTTCAAAATTACTTGATTTATTCTAATAATCGGGTGACAAAATTAAGAGAAGAAAAGGTCCGGGACCTAAGTCTTATTTAATAGACGAGTGCTCATGGTCGCCTTATAATAGCCATCTCTTAGAAACATTATGTTCTATTCACATTGGCCGATATTTTCGTATTTGGTTCTGATGATAATTTTTTAATGTAACACCTATTTCAACTATAATACAAACAGTAATATAGTGATTACAAAACATGCAAGGCTATTTCTCACGTCCATAGTTTTATCTTAGTTTTAGGAACTGTAACATTAACATAAAATAAAACGCATTTCAGGGAATTATTTGTGTGTATGGAAATTATGGATTAAATGTTAAGTGGAAATTTAAAAATAAATCAATGACTTTTTTTTTAGAATTTTTAAAGAATACATTCTAGATTTCGTAAAAAGCATTTATCTGTAACTTTTTTAAAATTATGAATACATCTAGCTTTACTTTTGTTTTAAAGATTTAATATTGCCTCGTCAATATTCTAATTTTAGTATCTACTCTGCACTAGTGTGTGAGTAAATACTACTTCGTTATTACTAAATTCTGGACAAGTATTCATGATTTCTACCAGATTTGATCAAAGCTGTCAATAAAGTTGTCAATAAAGTTGATCGCTAACACAGAAATTATTTGTTCGGGTGTTTACTTAAATCAACCAAAACAAATAATGATTAATATTATCGTTAATTATGTTCACTTTGTTTAACTAGTTATACTTCAATCAGGAGTAGATTATTGTCAACTTTGTATAAATGAAAAACTGTGAAAGTGAATGATTTTATGTATCTGGGCAGAATATTTTGTAAAAATGGAAGGCCAGATCGTGAAATTGACAGGTAACGAACGTAAATGGATGTATATGGACTATTGCAAAGAATGAAGTTATATCGAAAGAGGTAAATATGGTAGTACATAAAAGTGTGTTGACGCCAACATTGTTTATGGATGTGCAGCGTGGGTTTGTCAGGAGAAAAAAAGAGCAAGGTGAATGTGGTTAGAATGAGATATCTAAGATATGTGTTAAAACTCGTATGGGCAAAGTCATAAATAAATTAATGGGTGCTGAAGGAGTGCGGTTTGAAATGAAATTCAAAAGGTCAATGTGGAAAAAGAGTCTTACGTTGGCTTGGGCATGTTTGGAGGATGATTGTGAATCTAATGACGAAGCAAATGAATGAAGGTAGAGTGAGCGGATAAGAAGGAAGGGGTAGGCTATCTAAGACGTGGCTGAAATGTTTTAGACAAATGTGTGAAAAAGAGACATTAATAGTTTTAAGCATAAAATAGCATGTATGACTGTATAGATATTGAAGCGAAGGGAGTATGCAAGTATAGGGAAGCTTGGAGAAAGTTAGTGAGGATTGATTAAGTACGGAGCTGTTGTTTTTGAGTTATATGCAAAGTTTGCCTATCCCGTAAGGGAATGGCGTGATTAGGTGTGCATGCATGTGTTATACACTTGTCAAAAAACATCGTGGTAGTGATAATACAGTACTACGTTACATCTTTCTTGGTTTACTACGCGTCTTAATACCCGTTCGTGTTATATTCTTATACATACAATATGTCCTAATTCTGCTAATTCGTTAGGGGGGGGGGTGATTGAAATTCGAGGAATTATATTCGCTTTGCAGTTGGAGGGTGAGAGGGAATGGGTGATGTAGAAGCAGAGTAGTAAGCCATTTGGGGAAAAGTACACTTAGTACATCAAACCTATATTTTAACTAGAGTTTTCCCTTCTTTGCCTGTCCAGTATATTACGAGAGTGACATTTTGTGGGTGTTAGGTTTCTTGATTTTAATCTATTAGTTTAAAACTTGACACATACATACATAAATCACACTTTACCTTCACGGAATGGACAAGAAACTACATACAACCCAAAAAAACAAACAACTCTGTTGTTCATACTTCCTCACTAATTTTGTCCACACTTCCCTATTCTTTCATATTCCCTTTGCTTCAACAACATCTGTACACAGAGTTTATTAAAACTCTTAATGTTTCTCTTTTTCACACATTCTTCTACTACATTTAGCCACGTATTACATGTTTTACCCCTTCCTTTTGATCCACACACGCTACTTTAATATGTTTGCTTCGTCACTCGATCCAAACTCCTACATTCAATATGCCCAAACCAATGTAAAAGTCTTAAAACTTAATCAGTTGCTCATTTTTTTTAATATTTTTTTTTACAAAACGATGTTCCATTTTATTTCCAAGATGAATTATGATACATTCTTTAAATAACTGCCATCCTTATTCCTACCCCTTCAGGTTAAGCTGTTAAATTTTTTCTTAAACACTCCAATAGATAATAAAAGAGTATTATTGATTACCAGACGTACATTAATTGTTTTGTTTTTATAATTTTGATGAACGCCTTCGTAGTCTAGTGGTCAGAGCTCATGGCTACAGATCCAGAGGTCCCGGGTTCTATCATTGGTGCTTCTAGATTTTCTGTGAAGCATTGGTTTTGGAAGTGGATCAACTCAGCCTCGTGGAGATAAATTATTGAAAATGTACCATTTTCATTAAGAAAACTGGAATAAATGGCCAAAGGGTCCGTTATGATGACCACATTACCTATAAGGGTCTAGGTTAGAAAGCTAGTTTAAAATAAGTGCACACATATTATATTGGGTTGTGGATAATAAAACACAGTGAAAGATCATTGGAAAATTTCCCATCAAGCACCTGTCCAAGATTTCAACTTTCAACTTACTACCACCACTTATTCTCTCCATTGTGAGACTTCTAGTATAGTAAGAATAGTATTTTATATTTATTAATCACATATTTTCTATAAAATAATATCATTACTGTCATGGCTTCCAGACTTTTATAATCAAAATTGTGCAGCGCTTACGTAAGTCTAAGCAATCATTGCTGTCAATTGTTTCATATCAGCAGTTGCGCATATGTATAAAGTTATATTTTTAAAACAGAGGCTGTTTTGCCAAATAGCACAACATAGTGTATTGAAATAAATACTACCTCAATGGAAAATACCTATCTTTTGGTGGTATATAACAGTGCGTTCAAGACCTTTTTTTGAGGAGAGGCACCAGGAAGAACTCCAGTTGTGCTAAGGGGCTTACTTCTAACCTTTACATACTCAGCTGCCGAGTTACAGTAACTTGTGAGGAGAATACCCTATTGCTGAGTCTCTTTTCAGTATGGAGGAGTATTGCATTATTTAACAACCACGCATAGTCGAGCAGCCGTGTGTTCTATACTAATCGAAGTTATAACAGCGTGTATAGGCCAGGGCAAAGAACTTCCGAGACACTGACAGAACGAGGACAATTTTTCTAAACTCTTTAAACCTGTTCTAAAAACCTACATCACATGTATTTATACACTCTTATATCAACCAATCTATTTTAATAAACAGGATCAAAACGAACCCCGCAATCATTTATCACTGCTTAACTTATCCCACTAAGTCATGTGTTGGGGGAGTAGCGACATTACATTACTTTTTGTATATATTTGTTAAGTAAAGTAATTATAATACTGTGGCTCGTTGATTTATGAATACATTCAAATTTGATTTTAAAAAATTGTCTCCGTTTATATCCATGAATAACAGATTAATGTGAATAATTATCAAGGATTTAAGTATTTTATTTATGAAAACCTTTTATAAATATTAAAATTAATAGGCATCAGTACTTTGGTTGGCTTTTAGCGTTTGTTTCAATAGTGTAAAAACAATAACAAATATATCCACATGCTAATCTATATCATTAAGATAAGTAATTGATATTTGTTAAATATTTAAAGGGTCCAAAGAAATTAAATTATAACAGTCTATTTCCCATAGCAAGACAAATGTTTGACTTTCCCTTCAATAAAGATATTGAAATGAGATCAGGCCTTCTTTCTTACCGGTTTGAAAGATGGCGTTTTCGAAGATGCCTGGCGCCGGTAAGACTTTAACCAGGAGGAAAAGGGTTTGTGGATGTAGAAGATTTTTTTTTCATGGGTGGAAGGGGATGACTCCAAGGAGGAACCATTTGAGGACAAGCGAGCATTCAAGCGTAACTCTATAATGTCATTCTTTCTAACTCATCATGTCTCTCACATACGAAGAACACATTTACTCCAAATATCTCTATAGAGTTCCTTAGCGACGGAAAAGAGTAAAAACCGCAAACAAACTGAGGCTAGACTTAAGTGGTTTTCGTAAGGAAAAAAAAAAATTTTTTTATAAATAACACATTTATTTTCTATCGATAACATAAAACTAATAGATTGGAACAAAAATGTCGTCTGATTGTTTTATTATATTTCCAAGTATTAAAGTCTACCACCTACTTGAATGGAAATATCCTCCTACTGCTGTATTTCTTGTAGGAATGATTTTCTTAGGAATTTTTTTAGCACCACATATTACCACCAGTTAAGGCTATACGCTTTTAAACTAATTACACTAATGTGTTAGGGATTAGAAATATTGAGTTTAGAGGAAATGTACCAGCATTTGGGTGGCGAGAGAGAAGAAAAACACCCTCAATACAGCCGACCAAGATTGAACCTTAATCTCCCCGTCATTGACAGTCTAGTATATTGTGAGAGTGACGCCGTATACCATGTGATCACCGAAAAGAGTCTTAGGCTTTTAAACCAGACAAACAATCTCCAGTTAATTTTACATTTTCCTTTTTGATAGTTGCAGATCAGAAAGTGGTTGTAGTTTGTAAATTCAAGTGTACAGTATTACTACGTATCAAGCTTTATATTGATAGTTATTACAAAGCGTTAGTGGAACATATTTTAGTTACAATGTTAATAATATGGTAATATAATAACTGATTTATTAGAGTACCTATTGAAACAAACAATTGTTTGCAAATAAACAAAACAGACCAATTAAAGATGAACCTGCTTGAGTGGCCACATAATCCAAGGCGTCACGATCGCAATAGACTTTAGTGCTGATGACAGGGAGGTAAGGGTTCTAAAACTGGCCGGGTGTACTGAGGGTGGTTTTACACAATATTTACGCAAATGTGGGTACACTTAATCTACATTCAACCTTCCTCACTCTAGCTTGAAGGTTTAATTAGTGTAAGACATATTTATTATATATAGGCGTATAATTTGAACAAGTAGTAAACGCAGTACTAAAAAAAAGTGGTTCAGTTATTAAATAATTATATTAAAATGTTATTATATTACTTTTGTAATGTTCACTTTGAAATTTGAATTATTATATAAGATAGTTATATTCCTTACTATAAAAAATTTGACTGCTTGATCTAGAGCACTAATTTTTCTTAACGACCGTATATTTTTCAAAATCCATAGTCTTTATTTCATTTAAAAAAAATACATTGTAACTTTTAGTAACATTTTATTTGGTAACTACCAATTATTTTATTTTTGGGGGGGAAAAGCTTTATATATCTTTCTAAATATTCATCTTAATCTCAGAAGTAAAGGATTTCGACTTAAAAATAAACTAATTACACTAATGTGTTAGGGATTAGAAATATTGAGTTTAGAGGAAATGTACCAGCATTTGGGTGGCGAGAGAGTGAAAAACACCCTCAATACAGCCTACCAAGATTGAACCTTAATCTCCCCGTCATTGACAGTCTAGTATATTGTGAGAGTGACACCGTATACCATGTGATCACCGAAACGAGTCTTATTTTATTTTTGGGGGGGAAAAGCTTTATATATCTTTCTAAATATTCATCTTAATCTCAGAAGTAAAGGATTTTGACTTAAAATTAGTTAGTAGTGAAATAACTTTACATTTTAGCTCACTTTCTTTTTAAAATTATACAACATAAAATTAAGGTTTTTAATAAGATAGAGGTATTTTTTATAAATCTTTCTTCAATTTTCTCAATAAACATACTTTAAAATAATTTACCAATTAAATACTATGGGATTTCTGAACGTGTATCAACGCTCAAGTAAGTGATCCCCTTAAAGAGCGTGACATTAAATATACTAGTTTAGTTGGTAGTTTCAGTAAATTTTGTTGAATTTAATATAATAATTTTTATTTACAATTATAAATAATAAATATACAAAATAAACCCCTTTGCTTCAGTCCGCAATCGACAAATACCGGACAAATGGGCACCATCTACTATCGAACATTGTGTCAACATCTTCGGATAAAAGGCATCATGTTGTCAGCACAACGAATACTACGGTCGTTAATTAGACCGGAGCTGCTACTTAATTACTCAAGTATCTCCTCAATCATCTTAACGATTTTGAGTTGACCCCATTCTAGACCCACTGTTTCACAGAACAATTTATAAGTGCCAGGGATCAAACCCGGGGCCTCTGAATCTGTAGTAAGCAGCTCTCAGCACCATATCACAAATGGAAATTTACATATTTACAGAATACAATTCCCACACCTTCCATAGATGACCTTCAAATTAAACAATGTAAAAACATCCCTCATCAAGTTTTTTAAATTTATTTTCACTTTTTACATTTCAACTTTCCTCCCTCGTCTACTTCATGTAGGCCTGCGATATTCACAATATACCAAATCCAAAATGGCATACGTGCTTGCGTCATAAACTTATAAAATGTGTCCCTTCGTAAACTTTAAGTGGCCAATTAAAGTGGTAGCTTGCTGAAAATGTCAGCAATTTTACCTTTTGTAATTAACGTCACCAAGTAGAGGGTGAAATTAGAAATATGCTAGACGGATGGGGGAAAAAAACGTCACCTTACAACAACAAAAATATTGCAGAGTAAAGTACTAGTCCCCTAGCGTGGACTTGGCCAACTAGAATGTCATAACGGGTTCTGGAACATTTAATAAGAGTGCTTTATGAAAGCTTATTATTACTTTGCTATAAGCAACGGAAGGGGGAATGTTAATTACAGTAATAACTTGTTTTCTGTCTCCATGGGACCATGAGAAATAAAGTAACATGCAACAAGAATGCGTGAACAGAGCAGAATATATTGTAAATTACTTGGAAATTATTCGCTTCAGTGGCCAAACCGTCTAAGACCTCACTCTCGTGTTAGACTGGCCTACTTATGATTGGGAGATCGGGGTTCAAATCCTGGTTGGGTATACCTAGGGTGGTTTTCCCTCTCCTTCCCCGTAAATGCGGGTCCTATATTATTCCTTCCTCATCCTTACCCCATTAGAGTAAATTATCATATATGCGTATACAGGGGCGGATCCAGATCATTTTCATAGGGGTTCATAGTTATAAATAACATACTTACTTACAATGTTAGATTTCTGTTTAAAGCCATTTAAGTTTATCATTCATATTTTGATCCTACGTATGTTTTAAACTGTGGTCATCCTCTCCAATTTTTTAAAACTCAGATAGTTTTAATAAACTATTTGGAGTGGCCCTCCTTCAACAATTTTTTGAAAAATGGTTCACTCTAGAAACTATGAGTAGTCTTCGCATTGATTAAAAAAAAATTAAATTCTTTTATAAGCCATTTAAAGGGTTCCTCACCTAGAAATTTTTGAAATTTGGATGCCCCTCGAAGCTATTTAGAGTGATCCTCACCTTGATTTTTTTACGATAGTTAGATACCTCTAGAATATATTCTTTCAAGTGGTCTTCCACCGACCAAATTTTGAAAGTTTAATTCTTTCAGGAAATTCAGAATTTGGAATTGTTCTCTCCTAGACATTTTTGAAATTTGTATGAACTTGGAAACTATTTAGAGCTTTTATCCCAAGACTTTTTGTGCCAGTTAGATGCCTCTAGTCAAGTATTTATTACAATAATTCTTCTCCGGCATATTTTTGACAATAGAATGCATCTAGAAGTAATTTAGAGTTTTTAGTTTTTGGCCATCTTTCAGCTTCATATTCGATAATATCAGAGGATTTGAAATATATCTAGNTCCACCATTCTTGCTATCCACACATACTCTATATTCGCTATTCCTGGATGACTGCTCTCAGGCGATTATTAGTCTTCCTTGATGTGTAGTAGTCTACCGTCTCTATGAGGAACAATGTTCGTTACTCGCTTTGCACGACAAATATTCTTACATGAAAATGAATATTTTTCCACACTTGTGAGTCATATCAAGGATTGAATAAACATGGACAAATAACGCACATGTGGACCCAGCTTAAGAGGTGTCTGCGAGTAAAGAGATAAAAAATTATATAAAAATATATGTGTTGTATTTTCTTTCCACAATTTGAACTTTCATTTTTTTTTTTATTCACAGGGGGGTAACTGACCCTTTAACACCCCCCGTCCCTCTTGAATCCGCACCTGTGCGTATAGTCAGAACAGATAGTAACATTCTGTGATAACAAAAACCTTTGTAATTTTTTTTCTACACGATGTGTTGACTTCAAAACAAGTGATTTACAAGGCGGTCATCTACAGTACACTTAGCTTATCCTGAAATGTGACAAGCTAAGCCTCTCTCGGCCACACTAGGTTGCAGCTTTTAATACAGGGCCATAGTGTGATCAGTCAAAGGTAATACTGTTAACTTTAAGGTAAAATGGAGTGTACCGTCCAATTTACAAGAGCCTTTGAAAAAAAAATCTTTGCGCTTAACATTTATACCCTCTTACACTATATTAATAGTGTTTTAAAAAAAAACTGCAACATACTATCCGTTATGGTTATACGCCTTTTCACTAATTGTAGTAGGGGTTATAGAGAATGTATTATTAGAAAGTGTATCCGAATTTTTCTGAGGGTAGAGTGGAAAACCATTTTGTAAAAACCACCCTCATTAAACCCAATCGAGATTCTAACCTCTATCTCTCCAACATCGGCAGTTTAGTCTACTGCGAGAGTAGCGCGTTAGACCACGCCACCACTGAGGATTATGATCAATAAATATAAAATAACACTAATTATCATAAGTTTTATATAAAAAGTATCAGCTTCAGATCATACTAATTGACGTATGAATACGTGGAATTAGTTCTAATATCTTTTCTAGCTTACAAGCAAGGACCAATTTATTAAAATTGTGCTGTAGCACCTAATAAACTAAATTATCGCTTCATTATATAAAAGGAAAAATGTCACCCCGACATGGGGATCGATCACGGGAGCTTTGGCTTAGTGCGTCAATGCTCAAACCACTGAGCTATCCAGGCGTCGTCCCATGCCGTGGGTCAGTCATCCCTCACTTAGCTGTCTACTATTATTTAATTATTTATTTTTATTCTATAATATTTTTTCCTGTATTGGCGGCTAAGTTGTCTAAGACCTTTTGCACACATNAAAATACACCTCTTTTAAGCTACTTCGTCATTCTTTATTTTATACTAAGCTTTCGACTAACTTTATGTTTAAAGTAATTTATTTAAAGATATTTTATGCTTTATTTAAAACTACATATAGCTTAGTTTGAGCTCTACATAAATTTAAATTATTTGGTTCATAGTAGAATACTTTTAAGATTTTTCCATTACAGCTATTATGTTATAGCTAATATAAGTTAATATACTCTTACAAACCTGTTCATAATGTCCAATATTTTATAATAACTCACATATTATATAATTTAATACGTTATATTCAACCGATAAAATATTCCCACTGAGGTAATTATTCATTATTAAAACAAATCAGCAAATTTTACCTAAATTGCTCCTACTATTGTAAATTTTAAACGATTTAATTATTGGAAACGATATAAACTACAGCTATTTTTTTACCCTTATTCTAACGAAAACTAGAACTAAAATGGAATGTTTTATTTACAATTTAATTAAAAATTCAGTATCCTAAATTTAGCAAATTCGAATGATTTAATTTTCACTTTTGTTAACAAAACTATAGTAGGTAGCATTCTTTAACCAAAATTTATAAAACTAAGAAATTTCCAAACGGGGCGTAGGCGTAGCCTGTAAGAGTTCTGGCAAAACACTATCTAGTAGGGCTGATGAAAATTAAATTTTATACTAATCTATATATATTAAGTAAATATGGGGAAACTTAAGTTAGTATGTAAAGTCATGTAAGTTAAGGCAAGTAAAGTCTTGTCTTTTAAAGCAAAGCATCTTTTTGGTTAAAAAAATAAATAAAATACTGCTTCTAACAATTATATAAATCTAATTTAGTTTTACACACATGGTAATATCTAAAGTTCTGGAATAATTGTAATGAACATAGTGGAATAATCCATTTAAACAGCTTTATCATTGATAGAAAAAGTTTACATACAATTTTCTAAGATGCTCATGACATATTCAAGAACCGTTGATTTAATCTTGTGAAGAAAATTAAACTAAATTAATCTAAAAAACACTTTTTTGTAAAAAAAATTTAATCTACATCAAATTTGCATGAATATTCGCCTAAGCGCGTATTCTCTTATTCTAATTAAAATCTCAACTATATCCGGTAGCTCCTCAAGTCCTTATGGTTAAGACTTAGATACAAACTTAAGATTAACAATATAAAATGAAAGGATATAATACACTGATGAATCAATAAAATGTTAAAAATCATTAAAAGGTTGAAATTGATATACTTTAATGTTCAAAAACCGGTTAAAATGTGCTTTCAACAAGCATAAATATGCCATGATAAGTTTTAAAATGTATCAATAATATCATCAACAACAATTATTAGACCATAAGTTGACGACAAGTAAAAAAAAATTTTTTTTAATTATATTTTAATATGTTGTATATCTAGATCAAATCTAGTCATATTGAAATAGATTTTATATCACGAACATAGTATGTTTTTGTGGTGAGGTTGTTCTACCCTTTACCAATGACGAACACTCGCTAGCCCATACAGACGAACACCGGATGAAGACATCGACATAGGAGGGCGTAACTGAGCGTCTGTCTGCTTTTGAAGTTCCTTTGATGAGTCGTATCACACACACACACACACACACAAAGAGGGGGTATTTGCCTTCACAGGTAGCTAGCTATAAGGGGTGAAGGAGATAAGAGGATGTCCTGAACAGCCAGGAGTTTAGGTTGAGGAAGGGGTACCTCAGCTTTCGATCATGGGTAGGGCAAGGAAGCTGGGGAGCTATGACTACTGAGCCGGATTATTGCAACCTTTCGGGAGAAGGCTGAGAGACAAGACTTGTCAGAAACTTAATCTTGTGGTTATTCTCCATCTTGCCGGCAACATCTCATTTATTATATGGAAGAGCTTCTGTGCCATGCTTTGTGAATGGAAGACAAGATCTTCGTCTAAGGTTTGTATTTAAAATATAGAATTTTGGAATAGTGAACAACATCAAAATAGAACACAAATGAAGAAATCCAAAATAATTGTTTGAAGACTTATATTTTCGAGGTACAGAAGTGCTTGAGAAATTCTAGGTTCCAAAGTTTGGACCCTAATTACAACAGCCATCATTATAATATGAGTCTGGAAACTGATTATGTAGAAATCAATTTTATCTCAATTTATTGACACTAGATTGACCTCAAATTGCACTTTCTGAACTGACATTCTAGCACACTACTTATAAATTAACTTAAAATATAGAACATATACAACAACCGGCTCCCGTTAGTTAATTCATCACCATGAATCAGACAAACCCTCATTTCACATATGATAGATTTTTCGGCCATGCCAGGAATCAAACCCGGAACACTAAGCTAAGTAAAACAAACATGATGCCGACTAAGCTATGGTGGCTGGATTTTACACCATTTAATTCAGTTTAAATCTTTATTATTGCTTAAAAGAAAAAATAATTACAGCGTTGTTTTAAAAAATGTCTATCCTGTTAATTAGTGTAATTTTAATGATAAGAGTAAAAAAACTCATTCTTGATGGAATACTATCTTAAACTAGTATCCAAGCCTGTTGTGAAATCATGTGAGACAAGCAGTGCTTTAAACTAATAAATGTGTGATATTTTCATTGTTCAAGGGAATGAGTTTAGGCAAACGCCACACAAAAAGAGAAGTAAACAATTTTCACACAGAACTTGTCCGTACACCATTATATGTAGAATACCATAGTCTTCAATAAATCATTAAACCTAAAAGTTATGTGAATAGCAAACCTCTAAATTACAATGTTAACTCCAGTTCAGTGGCTTTCATGATGAAATACAGGGTGGCCCACGGAAAAGTAGGCCACCTGCTATATCCAACAGGCGCCTCACTCTGAATTGGAGGTCAATCCCCTTCTACCCCGTCTTGTGCTTTAGACAAGCAGTTCACTTGCTCATTCTTCATGTCACAATTTGGGTGGAGGGGGATTGAGGCGCCTGTTTGATATACAAGGCGGGCTACTTTTCCGTGGGCCACCCTGTGTATCCTACAATTTATCATAGATTTCAAGTTGATACTACCCGCTTGGGTGACCGCATAGTTTGACGCCCTACTCTTGTGTTGGACTAGACTGCCTAAGAAGGGGAGATTGAGATTCGATCCCGATCGGGTGAGCTGAGGGTGGTTTTACCTAAATGGTTTTCCACTCTCCCTTTATGCAAATGTGGGTACGCTTCCTCTAAATTAAAACTTTCTAATCACTAACACGCTAGTATAATTAGTACATAGGAGTATAACACAAACGGATAGTAAAGCGCGATGCTAACAAAAATGTTGATAATATTTTCTTGGGGATAACGTTAGACAAAACAAATAATATTTTATTCTAAGCTATATAATTTTCATATATGTAAACCCTTATTCATGTGGTTTAAGACGTCAGTTTCCCAATAGGTCAAGATTAAAGAAAAAAATACGCCTAAAGTAATTTTTTTAGCATTGCGTCTCACTACCCGTTCGTGTTATACGCTTATGTAATAAGTTCACCAATGGTTTTAGGTATTAGGAAGGTTAAATTTTAGATGAAGTTTAATCACATGTGTGGAGGGAGAGTGGATAACGATTTAGGAAAAAACTACCCCCAGTAAACCTGACCGTGATTCGATCTTCCCGTCATCAGCAGTCTAGTCTACTGCGAGATTAGCGTGTTAGACCATGCGGCCACCGAAGCGGGTCCGAAGTATTCGATAGAGTGATTAGAGATTTAAATTCAAATCCCTTGATATTAATCATTAAAACACAAAACCATTTGAACGGCTGCCATTTTGAAATGGTTAACCAGATTGTAACAATGACTGTTCAGAAGCCAAGTAGTGTAAGTCAGGTTTTTTTAATTTGACTTATCATAGAACAATTCATTTTCAACCTTTATTTTCAGTGGTTAAAAGATTTAAGTCAATAGTTACAAAATGTATAGATAGATGGCAGTACTTCGTACGATCTTTGCAATTAATTGACAAACTGTTTGGCTTAAGAATAATAATCTCTTTTTTTTTCAAAGACATTGTATTACTTTGTCTACAGGTTTTTTTGTGTTTTTATGTAATGTATCGTCACCCGATAATGCAAGTGTTCTATCTCCAAAATTGTTAAATTTGAGAAATTTGTCATTTACGTCTCTTTATAATACATATGATTCACCTGCAGTGAAATTGAGACTACTGTATAATTACTTAGGTGACCTGGTGGTCTAGGGGTAAGGTGTCGGACTTCTGTGCTAGGGGTCCGGGGTTCAATCCTTGGTCCCGCCACAGATTTAACTGATTGCCAAACCTTTCCTTTACCTCTGACAAGATGTGTATTAATCACAACTTGTGAATGTGAGGAATGCCAGGCCTCCACCGTGGTTCGGATTCCACGTTAAACTGTAGGTCCTCCATTTAATCTCACAATCACCCTACCATTAAACATTAAACATCTAATATTGAGACATCAGACAGTTCAGATTACTCTAGTAAGTATAACATTTTATATAATGTTAAAATTAACATAAAAATCAGTCTTTCAGTTGTTGATACATAAAATAAGGAGCTATAATGTTTATTAATGTAATATATTTACTTGTTTTATGATTTTACAGTAGAAGTACAAACAAAAAAGTAGCTATCTATCAAGGGAAATATTGATACAGTTGCGCCATGGCTTCTTTGGTGCTGACTGACAGCTCACAGCTGACTTCTGACAGTCAACAGTTAGGTATATACCTAAATTTTGACTGTCAGAAGTAAAAGCTGCTAAAAACATGTTATTTGCAGATCATTTGGTTCGGCGTAGGGATACATAATTTGGTCTGGTAGCTTTTCAAAGCCGTCAACTGTCAGCTGTGAGCTGTCAGTCAGCACCAAAGAAGTCATGGGGCTACTGTAAAAATGCTAAACCTCAGAAACATTTAAGAAAGTTTAGAAAAATACATTCTGTGGTTTTTGAATTTTTACTACTTTTATGATTGATTTTAAATTATCATTTAAAATTAACTGTTTTAGTCATAGGCATATATGTCAGTGTTGCACCAATTTATAGCTTACGAAATGCTTTTTTTTTAAAATATTGAGTCTAATATAATTTTAGTACGAGCCTAATTGTTATAATAGCAATATAACTAATATTCTTATCTTGTGAATATGTTCAGATGTTGATATTGAGCCAATAAAGGATGGTGTCAACCTTCCACGCCAAGGAAAAAGTCTAGGTGATAATATTGACACTTTCTTACCTACAGTTCAAAATGAACAAGAAACTATTAGAACAGCTGACTACCAAGAAAAACCTAGGGGAAGAAAAAGAGTGAAGAATGTACAACAATGGAAAAGAGTAGTGAACACAAGGTGAAGAACAGCAGGGTTGAGTTCTAGTACAAGGTCAGTGGTAGGGAGATTAAAGCAAAACAATTGAACAATGTTGATTGCCATTGCAGACGTGGATTTTTTCTACAAATACCACAAAAGAAAATCGTGAGAAAATATTTTGTTCGTTTTTAAATTTGGATAGTCATGTGACACAAAATATTTATTTGCGAAGCCTTGTAAAAAGTAGTAAAGTCTCACAGCGACGCTCTAGAGATAAATCTAGGGAGCCGAGATCCACGAGTCTTAAATACTATTTAAGAATAGAAAATGAATCAATACAAGTAAGCAAGAAGTTTATTTATTGAAACATTTCAAATGAATGGTGGTAGGTTGTACATGGCTTGTTCAAAGTTTGAAATAAATGCTGTACTTTATACAAGGGGTCATTAAGAGCCCAGTAATAAATTAGACCCAACTGATGTAAAAGAACACATAAACTCATTCCCAAAAGTTTACTAGTCACTACACAAGGACCCAAAATCCTAATAGAAAATACCTGCACCCTGACCTAACAATAATAAATATGTTTGAGCTTTGTGTACAGAGATGTGAACTAATAAACCGCCAACCCGTTAAAGAAAAAATATGTTACCATATTTTTTCTAAAAAAATTAATTTACATTTTAGGCCCCCACAAAAAGACACGTGTCAACAATGTGATTCCTTTCAAATCATTGTTCAATATGGAGAGTCCGATGAGGAAAAAAATTAAAGCAAAACAAGATAAAGAGCTACATCTCCGCAAAGCAAGACAGGCTCGAGAAATGCTGAGACTAGATGCAAGCAAGTCTAACAACGAAAATTATGTATGCACTTTTGATTTGCAGAAAGCTTTACCCTTTCCTAAATTGAGCATTTCAACTGCATATTACAAAACAAATGTATATGTTTACAATTTAGGAATCCATGATTTCAACAACAATACCGAATTTATGTATATGTGGGATGAGACGGAAAGACCCCGTGGATCTCAAGAAATATTGTGTGTTGTAAAACATTTTTAACAACGAGCTAAGGAACACATTCACATTGTTGTATATAAAGATTGCTGTCCAGGACCAAACAGAAACATAAAAATGGCACTAGCATTAATGAAATTTGTTCAAGATCCTAATACAAGGACTGAAAATATTGACCATAAATTTATGGATTCAGATCATAGCTATCTGCCTAATGTTGCATATTTTGCAATAATAGAGTCAAAGGCAAAGCAGCGACAACACATCTGCTGTCCCCAAGTTTGGATGGACATCGCAGCAACATAAAAAAAGAAAGAAAGAAAGAAAATCATTTGTCATTGTAAAAATGATGGAGAGGAATGAGTTTAGGTCCACCAAACAGCTGGAAGAGAAAATAAACAGGAATAAGACAATAGATGGTCATCAGATAAATTGGCTTAAAATCAGATGGCTACAACTAAGGAAGAACTCACCATACACATTGTATGTTAAAGAAACGCCTCAATGAAGTTAAGTCATTCTTTCAAATTGACATTGCCAAATCAGGTCGTGGAGTAAAACCAAATATTTTTAATGTCAAACAAGAAATACTGTATCCCCTACCAAGAACTGTATCTCTGAAAAAGAAACAGGACATGCTGGATCATCTGAAATATATTCCACCTGTTCACCACGCATATTATCGTGGACTGCCATGTGTTCCGAATGCTAGTATATGATTGAATAAAAATGTTGCAAAAGCAGTTGTTGATGATGATGGTGATGACTTTTATCTCAAACCACATGGATACACAAACTAATTTTGTTTTTAATTAATTAAAACCATAATATAAAGTGCATTAGAAAGGTATCATGATTGTCTAAAAGATGGTAGCACTAACTCCACTTGAGTTAAAATTTGAATTTCCTCCTATCCCGCCTATATCGTTCAAATTGAAATGAAACGATCCCCCTTTCGAAACAATGCAACAGTGTTAATACAAGTTAACATTGTGACTTTGTAATCTGTATTTGGTTCTTAGGTGCTCCCTTTAGAGGTCATCAGGTTCAAATTACCTTTGTTTAGAGAGACCATTATTTCGGTCGAAACTTGGCCTTGATACAGTCACTTTTATAAATACGACGATTAATTGTAATATTATTATATGTTTTTGCTAAAGGTAATATATCCTAATACTTGATTACAATAGCACTAAACAATTACTTAGTATAAAACATTAATTTTCTTACTAAAATTAAATATTTATGTAGATTCAAGGATTTAACTAGCATGAAAAACCAATAAACCATGGGTGATTAGTTGAAATATTCAACAAACAAAATCAAAACGATTAAGTGAACCATGGGTCAAACTCATACACACACATATACATAACCACTAACACACGCATACAAACACATACACACACTAACGCACATACACTAAAAACACACACATACACAAGATAATCACGCCATTCTCTTACGGGGTAGGCAAGAAACTGTACATACAGCTCTAAAAACAACTTCGTACTTAATCTTTCCTCGTTAACTTTCTCCACACTTCTCTATCCTTGCGTACTCCCATCACTTCAACAACATCCATACACAGAGTAATAAATGCTCTTTAATTCTGAAAATTCTTTTTCTCTTTTTCACACATTAATTTATAACATTTAGCCACTTCTTACATAGCCTACCCCTTCTTTTTTATCCACACACACACTTCATATATTCGCCTCATTATTCTATCCACACTATCCAAGCCACCTGTCGAGCTTTTGGACTATATTCAAAACTAACTGAATGACCAACTGAGAAATCAATATAAATTCAGCGTCAGATTCAAGCCCACCAACATGATTAGCCAAACAGGTACAAATTCAGTGACAGGTTTAAGCACATTTACCTCCTTATGAGCCTTAGAAGCCATGTGTTTTTGGTAGATAATATTCAATTTCCCTCCCCCCCCTATCTAAGCCTGTGCGTATCTTTCACTCAATTTCTCTCCCACCAGCTTTACCAATAATGAAATCTCAACCCTTCCAGCAACAAACTCAGTTTGTTAACATATTGAAAGGCTCGCCAATCTCACGGAGTTGATCGGGAGGTGAGACGAGAGGAGAAAGTTGCTTTTTGGAGAGGAGAGAGAAAGAGAGAAGGAGTGTCCTTTTTGTTGGGGTGTTTTTTTATTTTAGAGAGAGAGAGAGAACCAGATGGAAAATGGGAAGAGGGTTAAAGGTAGGTAAACTCCAGACAAGCGGAAAATTGCTTCTTTTCCACACCTCAACCCAAGGGGTTGATCCGATACCCCAAGACATACGTGCTACTGTAAGGGTAGGAAGACATTCATAGACGTGCGGTGGACTAGTTGGTACGTGTCGCCGACAATGTTTGTAGGGTTGAGTATCCAGAGTCAGACTACCATAAAGCTCCACTAGTGAGTTATTTTATCAAGAATTTATTATGAGTACTGCTTATTCACTAAGTAGACTAGATAATCAAAGGGATTCAAAAAGAAAGGGTGGTTGTTAAATGCATTTGTTACTGACGTGTAAGATTAACAAAATCAATGCATTTGGTTTCAGGTTCAGGTTTAGTTAACGTTTGTTGGTAAATTACACTTATGACCTTATTATTAAAGTTGCCAATTAGCCTAATGTTCTATCATAGTTGTTTTTACAGATTTTCCAACATGGACTCGCACAGGAGACAATAAAAGTGGAAGAATTAATAAATGCTTAAGGAAAAGGAAGATGTAGTATAATGTCTACTTTGGATTGTCATTCATAAGTAATAATATTGATTTTAATACCAAACCTTGAAAATTTAAAGTAATTTTTCAATAAAAACCATAATCCTAGTAAAATTTATATTCCGATCTTTCTTAAAATCTTCAGATGATAACTTCTAAAAGTTTTTTTTTTCACTGACAAGTATTAGTTTCTTCATTGTTTGTATGTACATAAAGTAAATAAATTTAGCTTACATATTTTTTCTATGTTCAAAACTAGAATAAATTTATCCTTTAAAATACAACTTTACGTTTTTGATTATTTAAACTAAATATAAATCTTTAGATGTAAAAGTTATTACAAAATAAACATTTTGTTTTAGAATGAACATAAGTTCACCTAAGATTAAGATCTGTTTGTTTTTTTTAAATTAGATTGAATTATATAGCAAGCTTACTATACAATTTGATAGGTTTACTTTTGTTTGCAAGGCTAAGGAAAAAACTAGCTACTATTTTTGTTTTTAGAATAGTTGATTTGGCTGCATGTTCTTTCCATACATATTATTACTAAACTAGCATAGCTTAGTAGAACAAACTTACAAGATACACTAACAGTGACTAACACAACCATTAGAGGATGTGTTTAGTCAGTGCGATGAAATTGTTTACATTTTATAAAATATATTTGAACCACCCTTAAACCTCTATTCAACTAAAAGATTCTAACAGAAAGTCTAGATGATCAAATAATTTTCCTGTTGTGAGCTCAAAGTTGAACAAAATTATCAAGAGAGTTTACTCAAAATATACCATAAAATGCACAGATACATAAATGCATAGTAGCAACTTCAACGAAGGTCATAGAATGGCCAACTATACGTTAAGATGAACTCCTAGACTAAGACAATGAATGGTACGTCCTATGAACATGCAGTTTATAAAAAGATAAACTTATGATGCATGACTCAGAGTTCATCTGGGGACAAACTAGCGCGATAACACTTCAGTCGTGTCCGCTACTTCACGAGAATATGCAATTTAAAATCAGCCCTCTTCATAGTCCATAAGTATACCAGTAGTTCTGCGAATAGTAGACAACGCTTCCTCCAAGTTACTATCGTTACTAAATTCTTACTAGTAGCTCTAATAACAGTATACCTCGCTCACAACATGTTATCGTTACTACGGTCTTGTTAGTAGCTCTGTTAACAGTATACCTCGCTCACAACATGTTATCGTTACTACGGTCTTGCTAGTAGCTCTGTTAACAGTATACCTCTCTCACAACATGTTATCGTTACCACAGTCTTGCTAGTAGCTCTGGTAACAGTATACCTCTCACAACATGTTATCGTTACTACAGTCTTACTAGTAGCTCTAATAACAGTATACCTCGCTCACAACATGTTATCGTTACTAGAGTTCGCGTCTTACTACCTGTTCAGGTTATACACATTTTGTACCGATTGCGCTTATGATTTTTGAGGTAAGGGAAGGTTATATTTATAGTCAATGTTCCCACACTTGCACGGACTGAGAGTGTAAAAAAAGTATTGAAAAACAACCCTAAGTTCACCTGACAGATTAAAACCTCGATCTACCTGTGATTGGCAAACCGATACTAGTCTTAATATTTATCTTTGTAATTCAGGTTGAAATATCTCCTATAATTTTTCCTAGGATTAAATATGATTTTTTTCCTTATTCATTAAGTTAGACACTAGCCAAATTAACAATAATTATATTCAATAAATGTTTACATTATAACCATATGGAACCTTAATTGATCACGCAGTTTAATATGAAAGTCTAGCTACATGTGTCAAAATAGTAATATGCCTTAGGTACTTGATTGATTACATAGAACTTTACATTAAAATAACTTAAGATGAGTTACTAAACGAAAAAACTGTTGAGCAGCTCTCATATTAAAAAAATAACCAGATTTAAATTGATCCCAGATAAAACAGGACCTCACTAGGTTTGGTTGATAAGTATTAGAGTATTTTATACAAAAATATACAATTTTTTTTTATCTATGTCGTATTATATAATAATTACATTATTTAACTATAGAATAGTACATCTATCACGTAATAAATATATATGTGTGCTTTCTCCTCAAGGAATAGGCAACCTGCCCTAACAGTCCTAAACTTCTGAGATCAAAAGCAAAGTAGCCATGGAACAACGTAAAGCTTTTCGTAAACACTTTAAAAAAAAACAGGCCCACTGTTCCTCTTGAAATCTTATTTTTGGACTTGAATAAATAGTTGATGGGACTTTAGGTCTGTGAGAACTGAAAGCTGTCTCGCCAACTTAAATAAACTAAACAAAAAATATTATTGAATCAAAGTACGTTTAGTAAATGGGAAAGTTTTATAACATCGCGATAAATGGTTTGTTCTGAAAGGAATACCTTAGAAAACGTATATAGAGCTCTAAGTACACTTTATTCAGGTTTGGTGTTTTTAAGATTTCTCCACAAACAATTTTCAAACAGTTTCGTGACTCGACTATTCAAGTTGAGTCATACTTTGAATTCAACTCGTTTGAGCACTTTTTACAAAGTCAAACTTTTTCATCAACATGTCAGAATGGCAAATGTTAACTAAATTATTAGATGTGACAAGAATACTTTCGTTTCGTTTTAGACGAAAAATAATTTAATTCGCTGAGGTAGACATATATTGTCTAAATTATGATTTTTTATTTGATTTGGATATAAAATGTATTTCCAACTATGGTTGATATAAGATAATGAAGATTTTCGAATTGAAACAATACATATTAATGCATATTTTAAAATCATCTGATAGCTATAGATACCCAAAATGTAATCTTGTATAAAAAAAATAGCTTTTTTAAAACAGAAATGTCATACCTATTTATTTCTTATATTATGTAAATAGTGTATACATATATATGTATTAATACAGGAAATAAACCATTGAATTCTGTTTTATAGCATATATTTTTACCATTAGACCTTACACTTAATTCATGCTATCAATTAAATTTTTGACATGGGATTGATTAGAATAGCCAAGCAGTAGAGATTTTAGATTCTCATGTAATTGTGTAGCCTATATCATAGTAGTGGATTAGCAGAAGAGGCTTCATTATTAATTAGTTACGGAAACAATCATCAGTTTAATAAAATAAAACTTTTACTCCTCAATGAATTTATAATATTTCGTCAACACACATTTAATTAAAAATATAATTGGTACAATTATTCTACTAAATGTTTAACAAGTAGAGCGTTAAAATCTTGATACCTAATTTGTGGTAGCTCTGAACCAAAAAGATTTTTGTTCACATTCCATATATATTAGTATAATGTAATATTCAGGAATTAATGATTTGAAACAAAGATTTTAATTATAATTGGTATTCATTTGAAGCTATTCTATGAAGATAAAATCAGTTTCAAGAAGAAAAAGATACATATAACACCCATTGGTGGTCACACTGTCTCTTCGACCAACTTTTGGTGACGTTGCAGCTATATGGCCTAGTGTATTTCTCTATTAAAAAAGTTTAAAAAACTATATTTACTAAATTCAAATTTGATTTTACTTATTTGAGGTATTTATAATGCATTTTCTGAAGTGATTGATTATATCAACACACGACTTAATAAACTAACAAATCTAAAACAGACACTAGAATCCTCCGGCCTTTAATTCATCAATGTGAAAAAAAAGCCCCCATTTCACCAATTATATATTTTTCGGCTACTCCAGGAATTGAGCCCATGACCTTTTGATAAATAGACAGACACACTACTGACCAAAAAAGGATGTTGGACATTAAAAAAGGTTTTTTTGAATTAATACGTTCAACATTAAAGAATTGCTTTAATTTAAAGGTAAAAATCACACCCAGAAAACCGGATAAAGATTAAAATATCAACTCCTCTCAATCACCAAAGTCCAGTATTTTGCAAACATGACGTCTCAGCCCCTGTGACCATCAAACTGGGTTGATTCGATAAAATCTATCTGAAATGTATATGTTTAAAAAAAAAAATAAAGCAATATCGGTAGTTGAAGATTGGGAATCTCTCTAAGTGATAGAAGTATGACAATCTAGGCACGAACTACAACCTACGAGTTGATTGATTACACGAGAGCTCCTACGACGTTAATGGGGACATAAAGAGAGGCTAAATAAAACACAAAACCACGCTGTTTACCTTACCCAGGTAACAATTAAAAGATCTTATATTTTTACTAAAATAAAGGAAATCATTTTAGAAAATAACAAACGCTGAATTTGGTAGAAAATCCTTTTCTGTAAGGTCCTTTTATCCTATCAAAATACTACTATACAGTAAGATTCAGGTACGAAAGAAAACCTTACAAAACGTTCTCCCTACCAAAATGATATAACTACGCTTTATACTCACTTCAGTGGCAAAATTGCATAAGGTGCTAATCTCCTAATAGATTAGACTTCCAAAGACGGGGAGATGGGAGTTCGATCCCGGTCAGGTGTACAGAATGTAGTTTTTCCTAAATGGTTCTCCACTCTTTCACGCAAATTTGGTTGCACTTCCTCTCAATTAAACCTTCCTAATCCCTAAACCATTAGTATAATTAGTACATAAGCGTATAAACTTAACAGGTAGTAAGACACGGTGCAAAAAAATAAACTACCCTTTATAAGGTAGGCGATAGTTAGTTCCCCTGATAACCTTAATTACATGATGAGCTCTAAACGACCAAGAATCTCATACTCACTGATGTTGTGATTTTAAATAAATTCAGCTTTACATTTTCTGTGCGATAAAATACGCTCTCTAAGAACAAATCAACTTTCCAAACTAATACCTATATCAGTGCTCATACAACTAAACAATCTGACGCCATCATTGCGCATGCGTCTAAAGAGATATATACTAGCACACTGCATCCACTGTTGTGAAGTGATTGGTAATACTTCGTTATATGGGAAGTTCGTTGTCATTTTTTTCAGTTTAAATTTGGTTTAGAACACAATACAATATTTTTAAAACATCAATTATTGTATTTTGAATCTTACGTTTTATTTTTTTAGTGGATCTATGACAGTAATCGGCTATTATAGTTGAGGTTTTATTTTTTTAGTTAGCAGTAAATAAAATCAAAGAGCTAGTGGCCTGTGAACCCACAACCAGCGGCAAGAAGTACTCGCTGGCGAGTGTTTTACTAGATGCTAGTGAAAGTCATCATGTTTACCTTTACTAGCGCTAATCTACGCCTCGAGGTCACGCCACTAACTCGTCACTAGCGTTTAACTAGATCATCACTTGTCATTTTCTCGTTTTTTGTGTGGTCAACTCCCCTCAAATATAAGACAAGGTTCGCAACGCTAGTTAGTCAAAGTTTGCAGTAGCTCTTTCTTACCCCGGCACACCACCTTCTGACATAACTGAGAACAAGGAGATTTGGCAATAGGTTGAATGAGAGAGATCGAAGGTAAAGTTTTTCTATCTGCAGTTCCCATAGCAATGATATTGGGTGAGGCCCCAAATGAACCTCACAAATAGAGCTAGTGCCAATAGAAATTGAAGGTATGAGTCTCAAAAACACCTCGCCTTACACCAAAAGACAACATTTTAACACAACAAGCAACCAACAAATACTGGACTTGCCGCTAGTTTAAATAACCTCGTGTGACAAGGCTACTAGTTCCTAGTAGGTCCTTTTTTTTGTTGTAAAAGTAGCTTATACCAGCGGCTAGCAGACCTACCCCGTGTGACCGAGGCTTTAATAAGATTTCGCTCTATTTCCGGCGAACGTGTGAATCAAGATCTATGGAAACATTACATTGTCACTCATTCATGGTGTTGCTGGAAACTGGGGTGTTGAGTTCCACAACAAACACAAGTAGTCCGAGTGCAATAGCCAATTCCTCCTCTTTTACGAGAGAGACGGATTAATCCCAACCTCCCTTTCCCGCCTCAGTTGTAAGGAAGTCCACTGGAACAGAAGGCGCATCGTACAGGAAATTACCAAATTAAATGAGAACAAAATTCTTTAAAGCATGAAAGGCTAAACTAAGTTAGGTTGTGTAAGAATCAGTCTCTTGTGGAATTACGGGACTCTTTTCGATTAGGGGATTAAAAAAGACCCGATTCAGTGACCAAATGGTCTACGTCGTCACTCTTCTCTGGCCTGCTGATAAGGATATCGGAGTTCTAATACCAGTTGGGTCTATTAACGGTTAATTTCCCTAAATGTTTTCCCACTCTCCATCCACGCCAATGTGGGTATATTACCTTTGAAATGCTTCCTTCCCCTACCTCAGAGTAATTATCAAATGTGTGTGTTTAGCCTAAACAGATAATACGACACGTTAGGTAAAATAATCTTTAAATTTTGTTTCCAAAACCAACTAAGCTATTCCTGAATTCAAATATTTGCACCCGTGAGCACGTGGGCAAAGATGTTAGTTTCACTTCTTGTCTTTCAAGTGGTAGGAAGGTCGGGTTTAGAATCACGGTACATTCTACTGAGCAATTTTTATTTCTTAAAGATCTTCCCACTTTTACTCAAAGCAAATTAGGATAGATTTCCTTTTATAACTTGCTTATTATTAATTGTCTCATAAGTGTAAAGATACAATAAGCATCCTTGATGGATAGTAGGACGTAAATCACGATACCAGCTTCACGATTATCCTCAACAAATGTAGTTGAATATACCATTCAGACTCACTATCGTAACTTTTATTTCTAATACATAAGTGTTGGGTGAGGAAATAATCTCTATCAGACGTGACAAAACCTGACCCGATATTGCTTACCTTTGCTGAAAATGTCTTGAGTCACAGGGTCAATACTAACTTTAAGAAGTTGACAGATATCATTAAAGTTAAGAACGGACGTAGAAAGTAGCTCAATTCTTTCGCGAGTGATTTTCGTCTACCAGGGGTGATAGCTATAAAAAAAAATAAAAAAAATGACGTTTTGAAACGTACCAGGAAAATCTAAGAACAAGCAAGTGACCAAATGTAACAAGAAAAACTTGACAGAAGGTCAAGTCAATATGAGTAATAAGGAGTAAGAAAAACTAAGGTGCCTACAAGTTATGTGGAAAAAAAAAATTCAAGTTATAAATTATAAAGTATATTAAGATGGATTAAATATCTAAGATAGATTTGTTAATTACGGTTGTAGCTGCAACTAAATATCTTTAAATAAAAAAAATCCCTGGATACGGGGATAGAACCCTGGACCTATATATTAGAATACCAATGCTATAACCACAGGCACATCCAGGATTCGTCCTTAACACATTCGTACAGTAAGTTGTTATTGTACTATTGGCAACATAAAGCATTCCCAAGTGTTTAAGGTGGCCACGTTATCTGATAGCTCGTGGTCGTAAGGTGGGATGCGAGAAAAGATGTTTTTGCAGCTTTTATAACAAAACTTTTTTTTTGGCTAGAATAAATAAAATATTGCTCTAATACAAACATAGTTTAATTTTCTTCACATGGTAATATCAACAGTTGTTGAATAGCTATCATGAGCATGAAGTCATTAGATGATAAACATTTTAAATAAAGAAAAAAATTAGTCATTAAATTCCAGAACATTCTTGACCGATAGTCAAGAAATTTTGGGGTCACAATGTGAAGAAAATTAAATTTTATGTTTGTGCCTGAGCAATATTTTGTTTATTTTAACAAAAAAAAAAGTTTTACTATATAAACAGTAAAAACACTGGATTTCTATCGTATCATCTTCCATCCCACCTCAATTGATCATAAATTTAGTTGATTTCCGCACGTCCATCATAGACTCTGCCTTAAAATATGAGTCAAGAATGAATTACCCTGTACATAAGAATACTGGATAGCTCTGTGATTAGGTCATTGGCCAAAATGGCCCATTCCACGCGAGCTTAGGTAGTTGACGTCAAGTATTTATTGTAGCGCCACAGTCGAGACTTACTCATTCTTAATATGAAACTGGTTCTTATTCTAATTTAGCTAGACGAAAAACCCAAAATACTTATCTACTGAACAATAGCATGTGTGTCCCGCTTCAGTGGCTGCGTGGTCTAATGCGCAACTCTCGTGTTGGACTAAACTACCGAAGACGGGCAGATCGGGGTTCAATCCCAGTCGGGTGAACAGAGGCTGGCTATTCCTAAGCGGTTTTACACTATTCTTCCACGCAAATGCAGATGCCTTTCATCTCAATTAAGCCTTCCTAATCTCTATATTATTAGTGTAATTGGTTAATAGGCGTATAACCCGAACGGGTAGTAAGACTTAGTGCTAAAAAGAATCATGCGATTAGTTGGGATTATTTGGCTCAAATTGTTTTAGAAGTGCGTCTTATTATTCGTTCGGGTGGTACTTGTGATATTTCCTAATTATTACGATGGTGTGTTAGAGATTAGGAAGGGTTTCTTCACAGGACTAGCATTTGCATCGATGAAGAGTGGAAAACCATTCAGGAAACACCACCCTCATCTCACCCAACCCCGATCTCTCAGTCATTGGCAGTCCAGTCTATCGCGAGAGTGACTCCTTATACCATGCAGCCAACGAAGCGGATTAGTATTATTTAATTATAACCCCTTCTTTGAGGTGTCATGGAAGAGCTTGGCTATTGAGCTGGGACTACCTGAGGCTCAGTGGAGGAATAAGACACGCCTGATTTCGTACAGAGGCGGGAAAAATAAAATAATCTGCCCCAAATAAATAAAACAACTTTTTATATTATTTTTATATTTATATTTTATTTTATATTACTATTATCACTGCGTCTTACTACCCGTTCGGTTTGTACGCACTTACGCTAATGTGTAATGGTAGGGTGATTGTGATATGAAATGGAGGACCTACAGTTTAACGTGGGATCCGAACCACGGTGCAGGCCTGGCATTCCACATATTCACAAGTTGTGAGTAATGCACGTCTTGTCAGAGGTGAATAAAGGGTTTGGCAATCAGATAAATCTGTGCCGGGACCGAGGATTGAACCCCGGACCCCAAGCACAGTAATTAATTTAATTTAATTTTTAGCACCGCGTCTTATTACCCGTTCGGGTTATACGCTTAAGTACTAATTACACTAATGGATTAGGAATTGGGAAGGTTGAAATTAAGAGGAAGTGAACCCGCATTTGCGTGGAGGGAGAGTGGAAAACCATATAGGAAAAACCACCCTGAGTTCACCCGATCGAGATTTGAACCTCGATCTCCCCGTCCTCGGCAGTCTGGCTCAACACGACTGGCGCGTTAGCCAACTACGTCACCGAGCCCAAGCACAGTAGTCTCTAACCTTACCCCTAGATCAACAGGTCACCTTAACTTTTTATATCAATATTAAACAACGTTTTAAATCAACTGGGCACAATTTAGGAAGTTGAGGTATTAAAATTAAACTGGCTTATCATTCTTTCAATAGACTAATGTTGGTGCAGGTGTTATCTTAAAGTTCTTTTCCTTGTAAATTTACTTACGAATTTGGGGAAACTCAAATACACACCATGTGACAACTTCAAAGTTTAATTCAATAGCGTCAAAACCACCTCTTCTACTCATAAAAGTAAGGTAGACGCCACCTGTTCAGTTTATAAACTTTCGTTAGCTAGGAGAATTGAGACAAAAGCTTTCACTAACGTTTTTACCCAACTAAAACTAAAATCTTTCCTAAATTACTTCAAAAGCATCTAATTCCCAAAATAATCTTAATATCCCTTTCCACCAAGCGACCTTTAATCAACATCGGTTAAGGCAGGGGTTGGCAACGTGTCAATTGCTTAAGAGAACTACATCTTTATTAAAAGTGAATCTTGGAGTTTTTTAAACTCTCAAATATATCAAGTACTTTCAAATAACACTTGAGTGTAAATTAAAAATATCTCCATCGGTCATGATCGGTAATGTTTTAAGGAAATTAAATACTTTCATATTTGAATGTACATTTTACTAAATCTAAAAAATTTTCTCGAAAGGAGGTATTTGAGGAAATATTGAATAAATATGAAATAAAGACAAAAACAAAAATAAAAATAAAAAGTGAAGCAGAGAAACAGGTGGGTGATCTCAGGATTTTGACATATTAGTAAGTCGCTTCGGGGCCCAAAGAGGTTTCAGACCTCTGGGTTAAAGCGAGGTGTGTTCCAACCTGAGGCACACAACCCGGTTTCTTTTGGCTCACCAAACTTAACAGATTTTAAAATAAAAAGAATTAATATGAGTAGCTGCGATAGTCATATAAAAAGAAATTGTGGTGCAAAATCAGGCTTAATCATTTCAATAACTATATTGGTATAATCATAATACTACTACGTTGAATTTGCACACTGCTTATAAATTAAAAAAAAATTAAATGCGAGTCTTGTTTATTGCTATCAATAATACCTTTTAATTTTACTTGATGCACAATGCAGATTGACCATAATAAATGGTTTAACCATAATGGTCTAAGACATCAACAAAACTAGTACTCATAAATAAGATGTTGCCATGCTTACATAAGTATGGTCGTTTCTCGGGAAGTTTGGACTTTCCTCAAAGTAGCAAAGTTATGACAGTCATTTTGTATACTTTGAATTGAAAAATAATACCTGAATATGGGACTCAAAACCGGGACCTTTGGCTCAGTTTGCCAATGCTCTAATCACTGAACTATCCAGGTGTCATTTTCCAATTTAAACATTTGATATTTAGATGCGGCTATAAACATATATCAAATATAATAGCTTAGCTGTTGAAAATAAGTCATTTAGTGTTTATCACTAAATTAGCATCTCTTCTGTTAATATAAAAGAATATATGTGAATTTATATATTATTAGTTACACACTTTTCAGTTGAAATGAAAGGATGTCTTAACAGAAGAACTATGAGGGTGGCCCAAGACGTAAGTCAGGGGACATTTTAATACCACCACATGGGAGCTCGGAGTCCGGGGCGCCAACTAAAGGTGTTGGGGGGTAAGGGGGCACCAAACAAAGCACCAAGTTAACCTAACGTAGCTTGGGTGTTATAGGAAAAACATCTCCAAGCCTAACGACTTTTAACCTAATGTAACCTGGACATGATAATATGAAAACAATCTTTAAACCTAACAACTCCTAGCCTGATGAGAACTTTGGGGGAAGGGGGGGGGGGATATTGAAGTTCCTAAGCATTAAAAT
>CABFWB010000986.1:80279-91491 GCA_902151455.1 Timema bartmani
ATTTTGAGAAAATCGACTTTTTCTCTTTTTTCCCTTCAGTAAACTACCCTTAATTTTAGGGGTAGATATCCAATTCCAAAAACCCCTCGGGGCAACCCTATGAAAACCCTAGATAACAAGTTTCAGCTCAATCGGTAAAATAGTTTAGGCTCTAGTTGGAGGTACAGACAGACAGACAGACAGACAGACAGACAGACAGAGACAGACAGAAATTCAAAAACCACTTTTTCTGATTCATGGCGTCATGAAACGTCAAGATTCATCAAAATCTAGAGTTCGATTTTTTTGACGATCACCATACTTTCTCTACCTGTAAGATAGAGAGAAAGTAAAAATCAAAGAGAAGAATAAACTTGTTCTTATGGTTTTCTTTGTAATCCCAATGATTTTTCGTACAATCTCGCATTGATACGTTTGGAGTATGTTTACAATTTGTGGAGTTTCCCTTCAGATTATTTTCCTACCACGCCCAGGTTACTTTAGATTTGAAAATTATTTTAATATCTTCCTACTATCTCCTGGTATCACACGGGGGTGCCAAAAGTTAATCCCACGCGGGTGCAACATTTACATCGGGCCACCCCTGTCCGGAGGTCACCGAGGGGGTTTGAATCAGAACCCATATTAAGGGAATATTTTATAAAGGGTTGTGTATTTATTTGGACAGAAGCGGAAATATTATTGGGTACATTTAAACAAGGCTGGAAAAAATGTAGTAGCGTTTGGATGCCAAAATGGTGTAATCCGAGTTTATAAAATACCCTATGAGAGACATATTCTGGTTGTTCCTGTGGATCCTAAGAAGGGCAGACACTCCAAGAAAAATTTCAAAAGTCTATTTTATGATCTAATAAATAGACAGACCAATATGTAATAACTATTCATTAAACACAACTTAATAAAGATCCAACAATCCAAATTCAATTCTATTTGCCTTTATTTTTATTAAGGTAACCCAAATAATTATGATAATAGGTGACGGTCGACCAACGAGGTTACTAAATAATAACTACGTAGGCAAATAGAGTGTTACAAAGCTACTATAAAAAGTGTTTTATTGTATTTATTAGCCCTAAAACCTATTTCTATCTATACTTTTATAGGTGATGTACATTTTCATCATTTGTTAAAAATATTTGAAAGGCGGGTGGATGAATACATATTTTTAGTAATTTTTTAACCGTCACTAAAAGACAAATCTTGCATGAACACACTACCTTACCAATGCAAACTTTACTAGATCTAATTTGTTTTAAATTTAAATAACAAATAATTTATTCTGTGGATCTCTGTTTTTACTTGTAGAATCCATGCTGATAGCTAGTTGTAGTATAATTTATTTTTTTCAATGTTAAGAGAAAATTGAGATTTTTGTTCCCTAAAAGTCTGCCTTGGTATTCCGACTACACTATATTTACTACCTCGAGTTTTTGTAGGCCCACACAGGTGGGCGTGGTCACTATAGCATCCACGTCATCTAATCTGATTTTTCAATGAGGAGGTTGGGGAATGAATCCAATGAATTTACTGAGGATGTTTTTACCAAGCTCCCAATACTCAAATTCGAGTACATTTACTCTAAACTAGGTGACCTGGCGGTCTAGGGGTAAGGTGTCAGACTTTTGTGCTCGGTGTCCGGGGTTCAATCCTTGGTCCCGGCACAGATTTATCTGACTGCCAAACTCTTCCTTAACCTCTGACAAGACTTGAATTAATTACAACTTGTGAATGTGTGGAACGCCAGACCTCCACAGTGGTTCGGATCCCACGTTAAACTGTAGGTCCTCCATTTCATCTCACAATCACCCTACCATCACACATTGGCTTAAGTGCGTATTGCCCGAACGGGTAGTAAGAAGCGGTGCTAATTCCTTGGTTCATATGCCCCCTTCCCCCCTGCGTTTCGCGAAATATAAGACGTCGTAGACTCTTGTTACATTTGTTTTTGTACACCCAGTAAAGATTCTATGGCAAGTATTTTAGCCTAATCATTTCTAAAGGAATGGATTTAATTTTGGTTAAATTTTTGTTTTCAAACAGTCCAGATTCATTGTTTATATTTTTCTCGCTTTGTTACGTTAGTTTATTTGTAGCCTGATCACAAATTGATTTCTTAACATTAAGTGAACCTTATTTAAACGTTATCGCGATCCTGGAACTATCCCCACCACAAGAGTGTAAATGTGTGGATAACGCTGTTGGGTAGTAAGACGCGATGTACACAAACCTTTCCACAAAAAGATTCTACATCTAAACCGTGTACAAGATAAATATCTTTACCCAGATGGTAAAATCACTCTCATATGATAACACAGATATAATTATTTGTAACTGCAGATATATCATGTGAAAACTAAACCTTAGCTAAACTTTTTTTTCAAATATGCATATGATGACGTAGCTATACCGAGAACAATGATGGGGTAGGTATCGCCAGATCTTCTAACAGTACTCTACAACCAGTATCATTGTATTACATGCACACGATCCGTGAAACGTGAAGTATATTAATCATTTAAAACAATGCGACTCATGTTGTCACACGATGTAACATTGTCTTTCTGAAGGGAAATTTTAATATAAATATATGTGAGTGTCATGGGTCCAGTTGCGTGATCCAAATATTACCAAACATGTTTATTCCCCCTATGTTTTTGTTTTTTTGTAAATACGCATTGTTATTTTTTTATGACTATATTCATATGAATGTTTAGAAAATTCTACCTCGTTTGCATCGCGAATAATACACCGAATCACAACACTACTGAAAATTCATTTGATGCGGATATACGTTTCTAGTTGCAAGTTGTTGACCACAGAAAAGTGATCCATATTTTTAAGTGAAAATAATACTGTGTTCTTGTTATAAAATGAAATGTATAGTTCTGTAGATTTTAAAATTATTAATGTTGTGTGTGGCTGATCTTGTCATAGTTATCATATTATTTCAGATATATATATATATACGGAATAATATAATCTATATATATAATATATATACGGAATAATATAATCTATATATATATATACGGAATAATATAATCTATATATATATATATGTACATATAAATTCAGTCATAATAACGTGTTTTGGGCATCTTGATATCTGGAAGAGTGCTAAGAGATTTTAACCATTTGTTTATTTACACACTCCATAAAGGCTATCAAAACATTTACCTACAGTAATAAGTCAAAGATGGAAAAAAGGTGTTACTTTTAGAGGAAATGTGCCAATAGTTTGAAACAAATAAGGAAAACGCTACCAATCGTACAATTAGTTCAGATCTAAAGCCCAGCTTCCCCACCAGTTTAAAAACAAATAAGAGGAAAATCCCTCAAACTAACCCTCATGATCACCAATGCGGGCATAATATTTGTTATATCAGTTTTTTTTAACATAAATAGCATTTTTCTTAGTGCCTTAAATATAATAGATATAAGAGAATTAAACCAAGAGATAATAGTTTAACTAGCAGAGGGGATATAAAAATAATAAAATTAGAAGAATTATCAATGCACCAGCTACATATTCAAACTGTGACCTCCAAAATAAAGGTTACGATGCACACTAAAATTTTTAAGGATAAGTTTCATTAGACTAATCTAATTTTTACATGCAATTGTATTAAATATTATTAGAAATAGATTTTAAAAAATGACAACGTATTGTACATTAGTGTATAAATATTGAAATGCTTATAAAACGACGTTGAGATGATTTATTCCAGTCATTGATTAATTAAAATATAAACAGTACAAAGTATTATTCTCTAAATTTTCGGCTTTAATTTCTCATAGAGAAAGTATTGTATTCGAAGACATATTTTACCTTGAGTTCGTGATGTTTTGTCTTTTTATATAAAATTGGTCCTAATCAAGAAATTTGATCTTAAAATACTGTCTGTCCGTCCGTCCTTCAGAATTCAGCCAATGGATTTGAAATATCCACTCAAAACTTGATATTTAGATGTTGTATCTTTATATCTTGAGGTTAAATCATCTAGCTCTAAAACAAAGATTTTTTTTTGTTATTGAATTAATTTTTAAATTTATTATTTCTTTCAATGATATTTATAAGATTTAATAAAAAGTGGATGCATGAGGAGGGAATGGGATACAAAATTAAACCTTAAATTTATTCTTAAAGGTAAAATTAATTTAATGATGGTTTACTAAACTATCTTTAAAAATATGAAATGGAAATGATTTGAAAATGACTTAGATAAGTTCATTTAAAATAATATCTGGAAGATGTTTGTTTTAATATAAAAAATTAATTTGTTTTCAGAGATCAGTTTTAGAAAATTTTACTAACTTTTTAAGGAGATTAAATAATATTTAACTTTATTTCATCACTGCCTCTGACAAACTTTCACATTTAAGGTATCATTATAAGTAGGAAGCCCAGGTTGTAGATTGACGTTTTACCACACTAGCTATGAGGAGGGCAGTTTTATACTAAGTGACGCCCGCACAAGGGTTAAGATAGTATGAGAAAAACATCGAGTTAAAGCAGAGAGCAATTAACATCCAGCCTAGATTAAAACATCCATATCCCCATCAACCAAGCATATTTTGTGTATGATGTCTTAAACCACGTGACTATCGGTTTAGACCATAAACCTTCCTTATGATAGACAATAAAGTTGTATCTATAGACCTCCTTGTCAAAATTAGGCTGCTGTGAAATAATTTTGGCAATTTACAACATTTATATACATATAAAATATTTTTTTCATCTTATTTATTTACAGGTAAACTACACCGTGGATGAAAGTATTTTGAACGTTCAATTTATCGAGGATTATTCTCTTGTACCAGGATGTGGGATTATCAAAGTGATTGCTTTTATTGGAGATCAAGAAATGAATTGTAAAGATGCATTCTTCGAGCTATAATCAAGAAGAAAGAATAATGTACATTATATAAAGTGTGATCAAATATGTTATCTTTAATATAAATATAAGTAAACTTAATCAAAATTATGATTTGTATATTTATTTCAATTGAAGGAAGCTATAAACCACTTAAAATTGTATTTTATTATTATTATTATTATTATTATTATTATTAGCTCCGCGTCTTACTACCCGTTCCAATTATACGCACTTACGTTAATGTGTAATGGTAGGGTGATTGCGAGATGAAATGGAGGACCTACAGTTTAACGTGGGATCCGAACCACGGTGGAGGCCTGGCATTCCACACATTCACAAGTAGTGATTAATACACGTCTTGTCAGAGGTGAAGGAAGGGTTTGGTAATCAAATAAATCCATTCCAAGACAGAGGGCTGAACCTTGGGCCTCAGCACATAAGTACGACACCTTACCCCTAGACCGCCAGGTTTGCTTGTATTTGAAGGCACCGTTTTAGATTCGATTATTTTGTAAGCGCTTTTGAAAACATTTATAAAAATGTATAATATGAATTATAGCCAAAAGATAAATTAAAAAAAATATCATTTCTCAATAAATATTTTCTCAACCACTTATTACTACCCGTTCAGGTTACAATCATTTTATTTATGCTAATGAGCTAGATATGGACAGGCTATAGCTTAAAGGATAATACCTACATTTGTAAAGAAGAAAAATCGAAGCATTACAAAGGTTAAAACATCCTGTCAGAAATCCTGCTAGAAATCTAAAACAACGACCTTTCTATCACTGACAAACAATATTTAATGAGTCTGATATTAAGTCTTCATAATCACAGATAAAGGCCAAACTACCAAATCATTGTATAAAAAACAAATGTGACGTCGAGCAACAAATTCTATATGGGGGTATAAAACTTATATTTTTTTATGAACTATATTTTAAGTAACTATATGAAAGTTCGAATTTGACGGAATATTACAAAAATAATTATCTGCACCCGAGCAAAATTATCAACTTATGGTCGCCATGTAGAGCGAGCCTTAGGAGAGAGTGAAAACTTAACTTGATTAAGAGCAGTGCTTTATTTGAAGCCGCCTTCCACTAATCACTTTCGTGACGGAGAATTTTGTTCCCCAAGTTTTTGAGTAACCAAGTTATTACAAGGAGCAAATCAACCTCGTACTGGTGCTAAAATGTTAAATTAAATTTTCCCAAAAAGAAGGGGGTAGAGGGTAGAGAAAATATTTCTCACTTTTTTTAACATTTTTTTTTCTTTCATTAGTCGAGTGGTTAATTTGATAAGTAGGACTAAAAATAAGTGAAACGTGTTGAGAATTAGTTTATAATGAATAAGAGGAAAAGAGATACTTATTTCTAACTGGCATCTGGTGTTTTAGGAGTTTAATATTTAGAGGTTGGGTTTGGGGGTAGGGTATGTAGAACTCAGAATATACAAAACAATAATTTTATCGGTTGTTCTTTATGGGTATGAAACGTAATCTCTTTCTTTATATGATAAAGAATCGTGTTCTAAAACACGGGGATTAGGAAGATATTTGGTCCCGTTAGAGATGAGGATATTGGTGAGGGAGGGGGGTTAAATAATTATGAGTTATATACCTTGAACTCATCACAAGACATTGTGTTAGGATAAGTAAGTCTCGTAGATTACGGTGGACAGAACCTGCAGCGCGAATGGGCAAATCTAGAACCTTGTTCAAGGTACTGGCAAGCCTAATGGGAAGTGACCATTGGGAAGACATGGACGTAGATGGGAGGATATCATTAGAATTGACCTTAAAGAAATAGAGTGTGTTGAGGTGAACTGGATAGAACTAACTCAAGATAAAACTAGGGTTTAATGAGTACTGGATAGAACTAGCTCAAGTTAAGACTAGGGTTTAATGAGGACTGGATAGGACTAGATCAAGATAAGACTAGGGTTTAATGAGGACTGGATAGAACTAGATAAAGATAAGACTAGGGTTTAATGAGGACTGGATAAAACTAGCTCAAGATAAGACTAGGGTTTAATCAGGACTGGATAGAACTAACTCAAGATAAGACTAGGGTTTAATAAGTACTGGATAGAACTAACTCGAGATAGGAAAATGCACCTTTCTTAAGTGAGACAAAGAACTTTCGAGTTCCTAATTCCATAGAATAAGTAGGTATTAAATATTTAATTTTGCAGGTGTACTTAGGTTCATGCTAAAAGATTTATAAATGGTAAATGGTAGGTGTAGGCTCGCTTAGGGCAGATAAATAATTTTCTATCCCATAATAAAATTCAACCAAATACAAACATTCGTATTAGTGGACATGCAAAATAAGATTCAAGATCGTCTACTATAGATTTCCAGTGAAAAGGAAGTCCTGGTTCAAATTCTGACAAATTTTAGAGTGTTTTTATCCTAAATGATCTACAGGTCTCACTTCAAGCAAATGAAGGTACATTTCCTATTGATATTACCATCCTTATCCCGATCTCATTTTCATAGCTAAGTGTACGTCCCCCATATGGATAGAGACATGTAATGTAAAATAAATTTGTAATAGCAGATTATTTTATTAAACTCATTTAGTTTACGAAGATTTTGATGTCAAATTCTGTGGGTCTTTTCAACCATTTATCGCCAACAACAGTGCTCTCACTGTACACTGGAGTACAGATCGCTTAATTCGTAAGGATACATAGGTTCACTAAGTTTTTTTTATAAATGTGGTTATTCCAATTCATATCCACGCTAATCGAAGTGAACTTATCCTAATCATACCTTAGAATATATAATTGAAAATTTAAATATTCTAAGCCTACCTTAGAATATGAGGGGTGGGAACCGAAACAATTAGACGTTTAGTAACTTGAAAATTAACACTTTAATTGAAAAGTAAGTATTAACTAAAAAATAAAAGCAAGCTACATGCTAAACTTTTAACTTTTTGAAGATAATGTCACTCGGGTGAGCTCCATCGGGCGTCAGGAAAACTTTACCAAGTTGTCCATCACTTTCCTCAGCATAAATCGTCTAACTGTTTCCACTTCAACCTGTATAGTTGGAAATTTAGTATTTTATGAATTCTTGCTTTATATAACGCTATAGATAAGTTATTTTAATAAAATAGTGTTAATATTATGCTTATAATCAATTTTACGAGTCTTACAGTCACAGGTTATCCATCATAGATTGAAAGATAATCAGTCCTGTTATAAATCCAATTTTGTTTTTCTAATCTAATGTATCAGAGATCGAAGAAACAGAGGGTATTATAATAAAGGTGATCGAACAATAGACATAGAAAACCCCAAAGGCCATACGATGACGGATCATAAAAAAAGTTCTCATGATTCGGGGAAAATAGAGATAAAAACTACAATACAAAGAAAATCAACCATGGAACCTGGAGATACAAGTAAAATTAGAGTAGATAAAGACGATAGAGGAGAAACATTTTACAGAGTGAAGTTGAAAGGGCCATAAAGGACATACGAAGAAGAAAAGCCTCTGGAGATGACATACCAGCTGTCCTTTTGAAGGAACTGGGAAATAACGGATTAATGGCTCTCACCAAACTTATAAAGGATCAAAAAAGCAGGAGAATGGTCCAAGAGCCTTCTAGACGTGTCCACGGTGGCTCTAAGGAAGAAGAAAAAAGGCCAAGAAATGCAATGACCACAGGACCATCAGTCTCATCTACCATGTGGGTAAGATTGTGGCAAGAATACTGGAACAGAAAATATAAGGCTTTATGGAAGAACGCCAACTTGAATACAGAAAAGGAAACATAGATACCGTCGGGATCCTGAGAATAATTTAATAATGTATGCTAGAAAGAAGTTAAATTTTTACATTGGTTTCATCGACTAGCAAAAGGAGTTATATAGAATCAAGTGGAAGGAGCTCATGGAAATACTCAAGAAGATCGGCATCAACTGGAGGGAAAGAAGGCCTATTGAAAACATATACCAGGGACAGCGAGTGAAGGGGAGGTGGAATGATGGAGAAACCAACAGCGTAGGGATAGGAAAAGTAGTGAGGCAAGGATGTTGTTTGTCACCTAGTCTGTTCAACTCGTATGAGGAGTGGCTGATCAGGAAAGCTCCATGAGGGACATGGAAATTTCAGGATGAGAGGATACGTCATCAACACTATAAAATAATCAGGTGATCTGGCATTGCTGCCCAGAAATAAAGAATAGTTGGAGAGAAATTATGGCAAGGCTGTTGGAGATATGGAAAAGGTATATCATGGCGATCAGAATTGATATTTCAAACGGGATGGTGATTTAGAAAATGAAGAGCCACTGAAAATCAATATTGGAAACAAAGAATTGAAAAACTTAGAGCTGTTCAAGTACCTTGGAGGTCTGCTGACAAAGTATGCCTACTGCACCAAGAAAATTAGGTTGAGGATCTCCATGACTAAGGAAGCTTTCAACAAGAATAAGGTACTGATAAACAACAAGTTGGGATTGGAACTAAGGAATAAATTGATGAAATATAATCTTTAGAGCACCAAACTCTATGGATCATAAGCTTGAACTCTTTGGAATATGGAGGGTAAATACTTAGAGAGCTTTTAATCGGGGTGCTGGAGAAGACTTGAGAAGATTAGGTGGATAGAGTGGCAAATTAAGAAAAGGGTGAGAATAGAACAAATTTGGGTGTGATTTTTCGGTACAAAGCAAACTGGATCGGTCAAATCCTTGGGAAGAGCCGTCATCTGCACAATGTAATATAAGGAAAGATTGAGGGAAGAATGAACTTAGGAAGAAGGATGATTCAAATATTGGATGACTTGAAGGAAAGAAGGAAATTCTGAGAGTTTACGGAGGAGGCAGAGGACAGGACACATTGGGTGGTCTAAATTCACTGGCAAACGGAATAGACATGTCGTAAGACAGAACACATAATAATAATAATGATAGTAATAATAACAAAAATAATAACAGGCTGTATTTGAAAATAGAAATGTTTAAATAAAATTATTGCGGATAACCATTAGATAATGTATAAGAAAATGTTGTGACGAATAGATTTATATTAACTAAAATAAATAAACTTTTGGTTAGCTTTATATAAAAATTTATGCAAAACATAAGCTCACTTTTATGATTTTACTGCTAACTTATGACAAATTATCTTAGTTTTTTTCTGTGTCCCCCTGTTATTTTTGTTTATTTTATTCCTTAACTCAAATTTTGTTTCTTATATAAACATGTACAATTGCATATGGGAGTGTGACTAGATTAGTTTATCAATAGTTTACTGAAATAAGGTAATATATTTAAAAACAAAATACCTTCAAAATCTTTAACTTTCATCGATTAATGAACGCTACTAAATCAAGATGAAAAGATAATTCCATACTGATATTTTGATTAACCCTGTTACAAAAGGTACAAGAGATTTTCATTTCATTAATTTGAGGTATTTACTGTGCACTTTCTGAACCATATGATTATATCAGCACACGAGAATTTATACAGCGAGAACGAAAGGGCCTACAAATTTGGTCAAAATATGTATTTTCATATATCTTTCAGGGATCTTATTACATGCCACAATCGACATGTACGACGTCTTTACTTGCCCTCCAAAGGAAGTTGTGCTACGGATTTCTATCGTTTAAGAAAATTCCGTCAACCCCAGATGGGTTCGAACCCGAACTTTACCCCAAGTCCACTGAGGTCGACGGTACAAAATATAAATCTACTTATTTGTAGTGTAATTGTAAAACTGTTTCGTTTTCTTTTACGATGTATGAGCTCGTTGGAGTCAGCCCACAATAGAGCCATACTGACCGAGAGGCTACCTTCTGTTGGCGAAGATATTAAGCAATATTATACAAACATGTACCATCCTAACCCTTTTTGTATATTTGTTTATAGATTTTCTCTTAAAATTATTTCTTTAAATTATAACAGCCATTTGCTTTCGGGGCTATAGCTTTAAACCATTATATTTTTTATTTTTTAGAACATTACTACTCATATTATAAGTTTCTAAAATAACTTTTTATATTCATATGTCTAGATTAAATATAGAAGCAACTGAACAAGAAAGAAGCTTAGAGATATAGACATTATTCAGTGCGATTCAAAGTAGGTCAAACATTTACAGCCCTCCCTCACTCCACCCCTCTCCATTCCCTCAATCCAACCCTAACTTCCTAGAGGCCATTCGATTATTGCCGAGATGTGGAACGGAAAATTGGAAATTGAAAGCTGTAAGTAGACAAGTGAAAAAAAGTAAAAGAAAAAAAGAACAAAAAAATTACAAAAAAAAAAAAAAAAAGGAAGGGATTTTGAGAAAAAAATAAAAAAAAA
>CABFWB010000986.1:93266-106650 GCA_902151455.1 Timema bartmani
GGGTGCGGAAAAACTACCCCCCCCCCTCCCCCCCACATTTGTCTGATTAGAACCTGAACTTTTCCATCACTGATAAAAAAAAAGCAGGATTAACGCCTTAAACCAATTGGCCACCGAAGCGGGTGTGTCAATACTTTCATGGACCCCTTGTATTTGAGTCACTTTCGAAATAGACAGCCGCCGATGACGGGTAGATAAGGAAATGAATCCTGGTAAAGTACACCGAGGATTTTTTTAAATAAATGGTTCTAGTCTCTCTCTCTTTACTCTCTCTCTCTCTCTCACACACACACACACACACACACACTTTTTCTCAACGCCCAATTGGGTACGCTTCCTTTAATTTCAACATTTCTCATATCTAACACATTATCATAAGTACATGCGTATAGCCCAAACGGGTAGTAATATGCGGTGAATTACAAAATAATGGTTTCCGAGGCTGTACTAGTTTTGATTGTGGTCATACTTGCTTAAAGAATGGACAGTATAGTTATTTGAACTTTTTCTATTTGTTTGTTCTGCCTTGTAAATTAGATACATCATAAGAAAGAATAATGAAATATGTCATATGTCACTTGACTTGTAGCTACACTATTAATATAGCCAAGTAGATTTACTTAATAATTTTACCTCAAATAATGACTCGACAGGTCTACTTTTTCTATCCCAGGCTCATATATTGTCACGCAAGAAATCAATCAGTGGTACAGTTGATTTTATCAAGCATTTTCAAAACTCAGTTATTAACAAGTGGCGTTGTTGTGAGGTTCATATAATTCAGTTGAATAACTCAAGACTATGAACACTGTGTTATTTAAACATAAATTGAGTAGATTGGTTTTTAAATTAAATCTAAATTTAAAAAATACATATTAGACTTTATTCTTTAAAGCAATTGCATCAAAGTGTCGTCAAGTGTTAGTGAAGAAATTAATCACCATTAGAGAGATTATGTTGTCCTTATCCTGCATTACAATATGTTTAGTGATATTTTTTACTAATGACTTTGATAAACTATCAGTTTCATCTCAAGTTTCCAAACTGATACATGTGAACGAAGAAAATTTGTATAAGCTCAGTAATGAGTTTTGCCATTTCTTTGTTTGGTACTTCCAGTACAAGCCTTTGATTTCGGTTATATTTGCCAGCCAAGATAAATATTTTGCATCAGATCAAAGGAATACATTATTACTTTTACATATTCATAACAAATGTAATACTCCAATATATATCATCGATTTTGATAAGAGTTCACCAGCGAAAAATGGGGCATTTCGTGAATTTTCTTATGATTGCGTATTTGGGTACCTAATTATTATTGATGGTTATGCTTATAAAAATGCCATGGACATATCTTTATTGGACTCGTCTGTATGGAATTCTCTTGGAAAATATTTAATAAATGTAGTAGAGCACTCTCATGACGGTGGCCTATCAATATATAAAGACTTTAACAGCAAACACAAATCAATGTTCCAAACACTTTGGGAAAAACATGGTATTCTTGATATAGTTATCATAGAAAACTTTCTAAGATGGACAATTGAATTTCAAGTTAAAGAATTGTTTCTTTACAACCCCTTTAGAACTAAAAATAGTTCTGTTAGAGGGACAATTGAATCTATTTCAAAATATCACGTTTCGTCTGTATTCAATCATAACGAGAAGCTCTTGACCAACTTGTATGGATATCCAATTAGATTCTCCATGTTTCCATACGATACGTTAAGTCCCTTAGTTTATGCCCCTTCAGACCCAGATGATCCTTATTGGAAATTCTCAGGAAGATCCGGTAAAGTACAAGAAACTATGTGTGTCCTGGTGAACTGCACTCCTTTAGTCAAGCCTTCGTCCGATAGTTTTTCTTTTGGATACAGACTCGGTAATGGTAGCTTTGTAGGTACCATAGGTGACGTGGTACATGGTAGAGCTGATATCGCTATTAGTCCTTACTATATTAAGTGGTATGGAGATGATAAAGTGCAGTTCGCAGGACCTATAGGAGTGTCTCCTGTGGCGGTGATTGTCCCTAAGTATGGCAGAATTCCAGTGTGGATGAAGCTGTTAATGTGTTTCAAAAAGGAGGTATGGGTGTGCTTTTTGGCGTTTTATGTGGTTTCCTCAGTATTTTGGCATGTTTTGAGGAAGAAGACTTATTTTCAAAAACCAGACGAAACATTGATGATATTTTCAAATTTCCTAGAAATGCTCTATATTTTTTGTGGCGTGCCCATTAAAAACATATCGCGTGTATCTCGCGTAGTACTTATGATCTTCATTTCTTCATGTCTTATAGTAAACCTTGTAATGATCAGTTTGTTCCAAGGAGGTTTCGTTAAATCACTTAGCTTAATTCTATATTTCGGTGAGATAAACACTTTAGAGCAACTGGATCATTCAGGACTACCAATCATAGTACAGTTTCAATCAATGCTCAATATTTTTGATGATGAAGGACAAGATGCAACTATGATGCACCTTAGTAGAAGAATAAGCCTGGTTGAAGATCCCTTTGCGTACTTGGCAACACATAGGAACGTAGCGTTAGCAACAAGTAACATTAGGGCAGAGTATTTCCTCTCCAATATGGCGTTTGGAAGAGAAGCCTTTCATATTTGCAAAGCATCTCCAGGGCTATATTTTGAATCTTACATTATTCGCAAAGGGTCTCCTTTCACTACTCTCTTTAAGAACATTATTGCTAGAATGATGGATGCCGGTTGGATGGAAAAATGGAGGGTGGATTCCATTAGTAATGCAACTCAAAGAAAGTTTAACCACGGAGGACGTGTATCAGAGAAGATGGTGTTTACGTTATTTGACTTAAAAATTGCCTTTTTTGTTCTTATGTCTGGCTCCCTATTAAGTTTAGTTGTGTTATTTATTGAAATGTTCATAAAAATCAAGACATTCTCAATTAAATTATAATGTATTATGCCCAAGCTTCTTAGGAAAAAAAATCCAAACAGAGTTTAATACATAAAGACAAAGTGCCCTCTTATGAAAATGTAAATGTCTAATATAATTGATGTATTAAAAATTGATGCTTTTTAAAGTTAATCTATCAAAATTTATTGAAAATAATTATTTTAGAACATAAGAACCCATTAAACTTAAGTGGTAGACATTTAAATATTTTTATTCTACTATACTTTTCATTGCATGCATCAAATTGGCTTAAAATGATCAAATATAATTAACAATTAATTGAAGTTTTCCTTTGCTAGCCCATTCGAATGACACATCTTCTACACTTTTGATAAATTAAATGTTTTAAGTGTTGCATCTCAGTCGGGTGAACTGGGGGCGGTTTTTCCTTAATAGTTTTACACTCTCCCACGAAAATGTGGGTTCACTATAAATTCAACCTTCCTAATTACTATCCCACTAGCGTAGTTTGCACTTAATCGTATAACCCAAATGGGTAGAAAGACGTGGTGCTAAACAAAATAAAAGTTTTTGTATTTGTTTTGTTATTAATATTATTAATTCTAACTTTACCCATTTATAGAGGTAGTTTCTTCAATTTCTATTGAGCAAAATATACCTATGTAAGTAATAAACGTATTTTGTGGTATAACAAAAGATACCTAGGTAAGTAAAAAACGTATTTTGTGGTATAACAAAAGATACCTAGGTAAGTAATAAACGTATTTTGTGGTATAGCAAAAGATAACTAGGTAAGTAATAAACGTATTTTGTGGTATAGCAAAAGATAACTAGGTAAGTAATAAACGTATTTTGTAGTATAACAAAAGATACCTAGGTAAGTAATAAACGTATTTTGTGGTATAACAAAAGATACCTAGGTAAGTAATAAACGTATATTTGTGGTATTATCTCACTCGCCTCAATGACCTAATGGTCGAAGGCGTCACTCTCGTACTAGACTGGCCTTCTGAAGACGAATTGGGAATTGAATCACGATAGGTTCTACTGAGGGTAGTTATTTTTTTATTCCTAAATGGTTTCCCATGCCCCTTCCATGAAAATCCATGTGGATTACCTCTAAAATGCTTCGATCCTCATCCTTTCTCCATTAGAATAATTACTATATATGCCCATAACCTTAACAGGTAGTAAGACGTGGCTTGCTCTCATTTATGTATTATATATATATAAAATACATTTTATATATATATATATATAATGTATTATATATATATAATGTATTTTATATATATAATGTATTTTATATATATATATATAATACATAAATGATATATATATATATATATATATTTATATCGTTCACCAGGACGATTTTCTCAGTCTATCAAGACATTCAAAGCTTATGTAAAATATGATATGGAGAAAGCTAACACTTTAATAACTAATTATATATGAATAATAAGGTTTAGGAGATCGAAATGACCTATTGATACTGATACAGTTGCATCGATTATTTTATTTGTAAATTTTGAGATTGGCAAGGGTCCTGAACTCAATTTCCGTGCCCAGATGCCCAGATTTGAAAGTCTGATACTTGTGTCAGAATAGATGTAAGAATTTTGCAAAATAGCATGCTGGATAGAATGTGTGTTGGTGTCATTTGAGCAGTGATATACTCCGAGCTTTCATCCACTCTTGGCTACCATACATTATCGAGGCTAAACAGAACTGTATTCTGTTTACAGAGCATAACTTTCACGGTGACTGATGTTAATAAGGTTTCGGTAAGCAGGGACTTTGTTCTAGGGACTTTAAAAGAGCCCATATCACAGGCGATTAGATACAAGATAAAGCTAGAACCAGAAAACTTTGCAAAAATGCGTTATTTTCCCCTTTATTCACTTGGCAAAAATAGAATTTGATATCACTTTACTTACTAGTATTTTTATTATAAAATTACTATTTTTTTAAATTTTAGTATTTTATTAAAAATATTATAAAATTACGTCACTGTTTTTTAAAGTAATATAGAGGAAACTTCACCATGATACGACAACCAGTAGGAGCTTTATTACCTACCTAATATAGGTGCTATCCAGGGAGTGAAACGGGCTCTTAAAAGGTCAAATTAAGTTGTTGAAATAACTAACGATTCTCTAGGCCATGGTGAAATAAACATCATGGCGTCAATGGTGAAGTAAAAACCCTGAACCTCTGTTAGCAGTTTTAAACTTCATGTTCACAATGTTAAAGCGTATATGATATGGAGGATTGTTTGGTTAGATAAATAATCTCGCATCAATATAAATAAGACATGGGAGTAAACCAGGGATAAATACTAAATATAATCCTCAGAGGCCCCTTTTATTTCCCAGTTTGCTAAAAGTAGAACCTCAAGAATCCCTGTAACTGACAATAAGTCTATCGCTAGTTGAAAGCTTAGAAATAATCGTGACGGGCATAAAACCGAATTTAAATAAAGACATTTTTACTAGATAGATACATTTGTGCGTATTGATAGAAATTCACAACTATTTAATTTCAAATTTTTAGGTAAAATAATGGTCGCCTTTGTTACCATTTTCCGATGATGATTGTGAAAAACTGAGGACCCGTATTTAAACTGCTCCCCCGCTGATGAAAACAGTGACTCTCTTTAATTTTATTTAACTTTAATACATGTAAGATCTACGGTACTAACTGCACACTATGGGTCAATTTCATAATCAGACTTATTACGGCTCAAGCGCGGTGCTATAGAAAAAGCAGGATGACACATACCGAGAACAGAATGGAATGGATCAATTTCACAAACTAGCTCATTCCATTTGAGTGTAGGTAGGTGTCTTGTATTTAGTATAGTGCTACAATTGAGGCGTACTCATCTTTATTTTTCTTTAGCACCTTGTCTTACTAACCGTTAGGGCTATACGCTTATGTACTAATTACGCTAATGGTTTTGATTGGGAAGGCTATATTTAAAGGAAGTGTACCTGCATTTGAGTGGATGGAGACGGGAAAACCAATTTAGAAAACCACCTGACCTAGATTCGAACCTTGATCTCCCTTACATAGGCAGTCTACTCTACTGTGAGAGTAGCGCGTTAGACCACGTGGCTACCAAAGCGGGTCGTACTCAATATGACTATGAAACTAGCCCTATTACGGCGACGCTTACACATTAGTATTAACATCCATAAAGGTTTTTTTTTTTGCTTTTGGTTAAATCTTAGACTTTAGTACCCGTTAGTGTTTTACACACACATTAATCACGCTAATCGAATAGGTATTAGTAAGATAGGAATTTAGAGGAAATAAAATTGAATTTCTGTTGAGGAAAAGTAGGATTTTTTTTTTTAATCTTCTAAAGACTAAGCAGGGATTGAACCCCGATCTACCAGTCACCAGAAATCCAGTTTAACACGCGAATGACAAGCTATCCTTTGCCCTTCATCCCCCTTTCTGACTGCTAGCCGATTATCTCTAACAGTACTTCAATTATATTGAACCGTAGTACTATATTAATCAATAAATTGACTGTACCGAGTAGATGTATTGGTCTTCAGAATAAGGCTCAATTAGTTTCTTTCATTATTGATGTTGGCTTTTTATTCTAATTGCTATTTTTTTTTAATGGTACCTCATTAACTTGCCAGAGTTGGCATGAAATTTTCGTTAAAGAATTAGAAGCCGATCCCAAGTGGAAATACCACATTTTCAAACAACTTTGGCAAGGCACATATTCAGGCTCACTTAAATGTTTTAAACTCATTTTGTTAAAAATCATATTAATAAACTTACTTAAATAATGCCCCTAATTACCCAGATAAAACCTTACGTAGGCAGATAATAAGGATCGAACCAGACGTTACTTAATTTTTTTTTGTATTACACTTTAAAAACACAATAGTTTTAAGACAAGTAGAATTAATTCACCATATCAACAACAAAAATTAGTTTAAAATGAGAATACATATACCAATTTCAGTGTTACCAAGGAGAAAATGTAAAAAGACTCCATAGGTTTTCTTATTCTAGCGTAATCTTTTTTCTAATATCCCTCACAAGATTCAGTGGCTGAACAGTCTAAGGCGTCACTCTCGTGTTAGATGGGCCTGCTGAAGATAGAGATAGGGTCTTGAAACCATGTTGGTTCTACTGAAGATGATTCCTAACCCTCCTCCCACGCACATTCTAATCATGTAGATAACTTCTAAAATGCTTCCTTCCTCATCCCTACCCCATACATTTACTGACATATATTCGTATAAGAAGACGTATAAGAAGACGTAGCGATAAATAAAATCTAATATTACTCTTAATAGGCTGTCAAGTGGATACTTCAATAAACCAATTAAAGGGGTCTTAGGTATGCAAATAATTACCAAGTCTGAATTCGGTTGAAAGAACAGTTTAGAAATTTAAACATATTTCTTTGCGGCCAACATTGGTAGCATTTTATTATATTATCTGTGATATTTTACAGGTATTGATAATATTCATAAAAAGTGACATCTGCATCTATATTAAAATTGTTTTAGTACCCTTAGCAACTACCATATAGGCCTACCGTTATTCCTATAAAAATCTGGCTATAGAAATACCAGGTCTGACCTTTCAATGTCTAGTGAGATTATATATATATATATTATGATTCAGCCGGTTATACCTAGGAATATTTAGAAGTGAATTTGTTGTGACAAAATTTCACCTTGCAGATTCGGTTGGTAAAGTCTTGGTTCAGTATACATATATAAAGAAGAACTTTTATAATCCAAAGTCCAAGGGAAATCTAAAAAAAAACTCTAAATATTCTAAATTCGAACCAACCACGCGTATCTAGGCAGCCGATTCACAATAATGCAATAACCTCAAATGTATTCTACATGTAATCACACACATTTTACACATGCTATATAAAACACAGATACACAACAAATAATTCAAACACAAAGTGGAAATATTAGCATACAAAAATTACAGACCTAAATCTGAGAAAGGAAACCAACTCAACCCTTATATTAGGCAATCCGCTCGCCGCCTGTGCATAGCTCCCCGCCATCTGATTTACTATTGTGTCAATAGGCTAACTTTATTTGATATTCCAAGCGTATGGCGTGGTTTAATGTAATCGTTAAGTTAGGTTGAAAATTATAACAGCTTAAAATAAATGGTATGGAACTCCGCACGGACTTTCTCACTCTATTGTTTAAAAATGGAGATATTTACTTAAAACCCGTAATATATAAGAAACGAAATAATATACACTAGCAAATCCAAGCATAAATTGCACTATACCTATGAAAAACTTTTTTGAGTCCCGGTTTTAAATTTAATAATTTTATTTTTAAAGAATTAATGTCCTCATTTGTATGTTTGGACCAATAAAAAAGATCAATATTGGGGCCACAAGGGTCAACACTTCGTATTAAAATGTTGACTTCCGTTTAAAATTTTCGACATTTTATCAGGTGTTGCACTTCTCCAGGTCATCACATTGCTATTAAATTCCTCATTTATCAATTTTTACCAATAAAAAATGTAAATATTGACCATTGAGTCTAAATGGAAATAGATCATTGCTATGCAAACATTTGTCCCAAGACGTTTAAGGAAAAATAATAAACTTTTTCAGAGACTTGTTTATATTTAATTACTCTATGGAATTGTAGTATTATTCCACTAAAACTTAAATATTATCTCTTTACAACTAAAGCTCACAGAATTGTATTAATATATTTGCCAATATCTCAGAAATCTCAGAAACTGTTGGTTTTATAAAAATAAATTTTTTATGAAATTTTTTTTTATTATTACTAAATATTTGCAATGATAGGTTATTTAGTATCTCAAATAGTTGAGGAGATACGGAAATCTCCTCTTCTGTAAAGTACCTTAGAATTCATTTTCACGAGAAAATGAAAATAGCCAGTTTATTTATAATCTCTAACAGGGCCTAGATACGAATTTTAATCAAAATTGCTAGAGCCGATTTTGATAAAATTGATTTTTTCTTTCTTCGCCCTTTATTAAACTACTTTTAATTTAAGACTAAACAAACACACAGACAGTTGGCATTGCAAAGACAACTTTTTAGGGTTCGGGGGTTCATGAGACGTCAACATCTATCAACATTTCAGGTTTGATTTTTTTGCGATCGCAATACTTTACCTTTAGTGTTCGAAAAGTTGCGTATAGCTTGAAAGTTATTAGTTTTATAAAAATATGTTTCGAATAAAATATATGTATTATAAATAGATATACATATTTGTAATGTTAAGTAATTTCATACCTCAAATAGTTTCGGAGATATGATAAAAAAAAATGATAACTTACTCATCAGACCGGAGCCCTTAAAGTAATTTTGTTTGAAATATTTATAATTGTTTTGAAATGAAATTTAATCAAAATCGTTAGAGCCAATTTTGAGAAAATCAACTCTTTTTTTACCCTTCAGTAAACTGCCCTTAATTTTAGGGTTAGATATCCAATTCCTAAAACCTATGAAAACCCTAGATACAAAGTTTCAGCCCGATCGGTTAAATAGTTTAGACTCTAGTTGGAGGTACAGACAGACAGGAAGGAAGGAAGACGGATTCAGAAACAACTTTTTTGGATTCGGGGGATCCTGAAACGTCGAGATTCATCAAAATCTCGAGTTCGATTTTTTTGACGATCACATTACTTTCTGTACCTGTAAGATAGTGAGAAAGTAAAAATTAATAATGTATTTGCTTCGAATTATTAAAATATTTTTTTCTAAAATTCGAAATAAATATTTTTGAGCATTAATTTAAATAGGAATTTCATTGGGAATCACGGTGGGTTTGAATTGTCCAAATTTTCAAGTTAACTAATTTAAAATTAGCCAAATCATACTTTATAATATGAAATATTTACTTATTATCTTAAAATAAAGGAACTATTCAAAGAAAAAAGCACTAGTTCGACTAGAATAGAGGGTTTCAATTAATTAATCGATTTGACAAAAAAAAAGCTCTTGGCGTGTTTTAAACAAGTATTTTCAAATAGGGTTGGGGTGGAAGCAAATATAAGATAAAGTTCAAACCCACTGTTTTATTTTAAGCGAGGTTTTTACCCCATGCGACCCTCAAACCTTTAGTCGGCCTAATAATTTCTTAGGTGATTTATATTTATCATAAAACTTACTCATATGTTGAAATTACTTGTATTTTCATCCACACTAATTCACCCCGAGTACCAAAGTTCGATATTTTATAGTATTTTATAGTATTTTTCGGTATTTTAGTCGTATATCAAAAAGATGTGTTCAATCGAGACACATCTTTAGATAACTAGCTAGCCTTGTATGATTTGAAATTAAACTTTTTTTTTTTTTAATGATCGCAGTTATCTAATTTTTAAATAGTTTTTCATCAATAGCCAAAATAGAACATCAATATGAAGGCTTAAATAATTTGTATAAGCATCAAATCCAAGTTTTTATATTTTATCTAAGTTAAAATGATTACGCATTTTATTTAAAATATAAGCTATGCATATGAATTAACACACTTTCAAGCTTTTACTTATTAATAGAATTACTACAGATATTTCAAGGAATTATTTCTATAGCAAATTTTTTAATGTAAATAGAAAATATATTACTAATTACTCACACGCTCGCTAATCTTTATTTATTCAGTTTATAAACTATCGACTTTGTGTGTCGAGAACAAGGCAGGCTCTATTGAATGTAAGGAGAACTATTTCAGAAGCTTCGCCAAGATAGACTACCTACCGGTGGAACAGTGAATTATATTGATCACGTCTTCACAGTGAGAGAAAGACTCTAGCGGCCAAATATTAAACTGTTAGAAGAGTGTGGAATATCTCTCGTCGGCTCTGCCAGAACACGTATTTATAAGGCGTTAAAAATAAAGAATATATTTAAGGGTCTGCGTGCTAAGGGGCCAAACATGTTTATGTATATCAATTACATATACAAATGGAATTTTATAAACGTACAAATATAATTTATAAATGGTTTCTTAAGGTAGAAAAGCCTTAAAACAATTCATTTTTAAATCTAATGTCAATATTCGCTTTGTAAACACCAGAATCACTTCAATCATAAAATGTTACTTTTTGTTTCAAATAAGTTAAAAATTTCAAATTCTAATCTAGTTTTAACGTAATTTAATAAAATAAAGTTTCAGGATTATTTTTAAGTTTTCTTTAAAAATATGTTTACATAAAATACCCTTTTTAATTAAATACCAATCACTCATCCTCATAGCACATTATAACGGAGAAATTCAAATGCCTCTTGGATTTCAATCAACGACCTCACTTTAATAGCTAAAGCAGCATTGCATTCAAGACAATGTATTGGCAATGTAGAATATAACTAAAGATATTTTATTATTATTATTACTATTATTATTATTATTATTATTATTATTATTATCACCGCGTCTTACTACCCGTTCGGGTTATACGCACTTACGCTAATGTTTAATGGTATGGTGATTGTGAGATGAAATGCAGGACCTACAGTTTAACGTGGGATCCGAACCACGGTGGAGTCCTGGCATTCCACACATTCACAAGTTGTGATTAATACACGTCTCGTCAGTAAAGATATTTTAATTTATCGATAAATATAAAAGGATTTATTATAATTATTATTTCATCCATTAGTATAGGTTATTTCTCAAATTGTTTTGCTTTAGTATATTAATTTAACTGAAATATCATTGGTGCAATATTGGAAAATACCCAATTTCTTTGTTTACAGATAGCTATGGTGAATTACTGTCACTTATAATTTATGACATACCGTTACTACTGTAATATTTATAAACATTCTATTTAAAATTATTTGGACTTGTCTAACAATATCGCTTATATAGACAAGTAATTTTTTATTAAAGCTGAGTTTTCAAATGAATTCACGTTATGTATGATTACATCAAATTGTATTGCCTTCAACATACTATAGATATTGTGTGAAACAATCTAATAAGAAAGCTGTATATAATGGCCTAAAATAGGTTTTATTATTTTCTTCACAAGAGAACGTATTCTTGTTTGTTTGCTGATTGTAACACCTTGCGGTAAAATTAGAAACCACAGGCCGATATTAGCCGGATTCTCGTTTAAATTAATGTTTGCTATTATGAATGACACGTTCGTTTCATGCACCTATGTGCCAATGTGCTAGACGTATCATTGCCCATTTGGGCTGCCAAAGATGTATAGCTAAGGATTTAGAGGGAGAGCTGTGAGGGAAAGCACCAGTATTTGCCTGGAAAAGATAATGAAAAATCATTGATAGCAGATAGCAAAAAAAAAAAAAAATGCATTAAGCCCAAATTGAATTCAAGTTTCTTGGGCTAGAGTATATAATGGTATCCAAACCAACAGCTACGTGAGCTGTTATAAAATCTATTTTATCACAATTTCTAAATTTATCATTTAGAAAAAAATTAGGAAAAATTCACCCTGTCATCACTAAAAAGCCTTTATTTTATTTTAGATTGTTTCAGATCTAAAACAAAATTAGGTACTTTACACTTTAGCTCCTTTAAGGTAATAAAATTAAATAAAAATAAATTAAATTGGAACTGTAGTAAATTTATCTTTATAATACATAATTCATTAGTATAAATACAAACATGTGGTCAGCTGGATGGTAGGACGTTGTGTAAAACAATATGAAAAAGAAAATACACTAAACAAAATTCAAATGTTGAGGATGCTTAACAATTTTTTTCAAATTCTCAAAATATCAGAAAACAGAAAGAGAACTAAATTTGAGTTCTATATAAATAATAGTTATTCTATTTTTCTACAATTTGTTGTTAGTTAATATGAAAGCTCTAAAGGTTGGCGTCTGTATCTCAATATATCGGCTCATTTGTATGTACATTATTTTGTATGGAAATCGGGGAAAAAACTGTTTAAAATTCAAATAGGGAAAACTTTCCTAGCCAGTGTGGATCAAAATGAGCCGAGCCGATGTGATGTGTCATATTATGTACTTGAAAATCTAATTTATATCTTTGTTTTTTTTAGATTCTAAGAGACGTGATTGTAAAAATGAGTCTCCTAAGAATAGATATAATTTATGTTTATCCATTATTATGTTTCCCTGTCACTTTAATACACATTTTAATTGATCTAATAATATAGCGTTGGGCATTGTATAGTAAATACCTATGTATGCGCATTTACGATGTGAAAGGAGGTGAAAACCAGTAAGCTTATCCAAATTAATGTACAGACCACCCCCTTCAACCAGCCAACAAGACCAGATACTAACATTTCGTCAGCACGCCCAAAGATTCAGTTTGTATTTATTATTATTATTAGCACCGCGTATTACTACCCGTTCGGGTTATACGCACTTACGCTAATGTGTAATGGTAGGGTGATTGTGAGATGAAATGGAGGACCTACAGTTTAACGTGGAATCCGAACCACGGTGGAGACCTGGCATTCCTCACATTCACAAGTTGTGAAT